>ML325440.1:0-20469 GCA_005239505.1 Nicotiana paniculata
GCCGTCCATCCCCGCTCTCAGACCCGCCGGGATCTTCCCTACATCATAATAACTCCCTTTTTCTGCCTCTCATCAGAACAACCCCTGCATAAAACAAACGCCACCACCTGCACCCCCCACTCTCGCTGGCCAGCCGCCGTACCTGACAACTGGCGGGTCTGGTCGTCTATCACAGCACACGAATGAACACGCGATGGTAGCCCCATTAACATAGAAAACAACAGCCATCCAAACCTTTAGGACTTCAACCATTGAACACCCCTAAAACTCCATTGAAACCACCCCCAAACTGACGTGAAATCAAGTACCAATGTCCAGCCCCGAAACCGCTGCAACTCAGCTCGCAAAAACTTGAAAAATCCATTAAAATTAGTGGCAAAAACAGTCCCTTTTTGTGCACAAAATAGCAGCTCCAAAGTTAAGTCGTCGAGTTTGAGTTCGTGCGTAGTTCGTTGATCTTGGTCGAGGTTCCTGTTCAGTTGAGATTTCGCCGTGTAAAACATCTTGAAAGGTCAATCTCTTGCTGCTCTTCAAGGTTTTNTGTGGTTCAAGTTTGGTTTGAAGAATACTGAGTTTTGATATTGTTTGTTCGTTTGAATACTGAGTTATAAATTGGTTTATATTGTTTGAAGAATACTGTTTCAAATTGGGATTGTGATATATGAATTTTGTGATTTTTCAATGTTTATTATGAATCTGGGTGGTATTTTTTTTAGTTTATTATTCATGTTAGTTGCTTTTATTAGATGTTGTTGGTTTCATTTTGTGATACTATTTATGAGCCTGTATCACCGCATGAGGTTGCAAAATGTTATCTCCGAATCTAATGGCTCTATTTTATTAAAGCTGAAATCCTTTGTTGCTTCTTTTCATAATACCGCTCCTAATTTCGCTAGATGTAGTTTAGATATTAAAATGTGCTACTAAATCTTATAAGTGGGTTCATATCCTTACAACAAACTTTAAAGTAATTTAGGGAAAATTAATCAATTCATGGATCATCGTAGCTTGCTATTGAGCACGATAAATCATGTACACGTACACGTGACATGGTTTTTAGAATGCTAAATAAAATGAGTATACTTACGCGTGACTCGTCTCGGGATAATTTCATAAAAGCGGTAAAAGGAAAAATACACATAGGTCCTAATAATGAGTAATTAGATAATTTGAGTCAAGTATGTATCATTAAGCGACCGTGCTAGAACCACAAAATTCGGGAGTGCCTAACACCTTCTCCCAGGTTAAGAGAATTCCTTACCCGGATTTCTGTGTCCGTGGACTGTAAACAGAGTCAATTTTTCCTCGATTAGGGATTTTAAACCGGTGACTTGAGACATCATAAACTATTCCAAGTGGCGACTCTGAAAATCAATAAATCCCAAAATCGATTATGTCACTTATATTGGAAAAACTCCATTATCCCACCCTTACCAGGGGGAAAAAAGAGGTGTGACAACCGGATCGCATGATATTTGTCCGGGACATCAAATATGACCCAAGGAACCATCACCAACGCTTCGAAATGATCAAGTTACATTTTTTGTCATTTTATGGCAATTAAACTAGGATTCTGCTAGTCGTGCTTGTATTATCGCCTGCCATGGTCCAGGCCGGACGCCTAGGTACGGAGCTGGTACCGGATCACAGATATTTGTCTGGGACATAAAATACGACCTTAGGAACCATAACCAACGATTCGAAATGATCAAGTTACATTTTTTTGGCATTTTATGACAATGAAACTCGAATTCCGCCAGTCGTGCCTGTATTATCGCCTGCCATGGTCTAGGCCGGACGCCTTGGTATGGAGCCGGTACCGAATAGCATGATATTTGTCCGGGACATACCAAGTAACCATAACCAGTGCTTCTAAATGATCAAGTTACATTTTTTGTCATTTTATGACAATGAAACTGGGATTCCGCCAGTCGTCCCTGTATTATCGCCTACCATGGTCCAGGCCGGACTCCTTGGTACGGGGCCGGTAACAGATCACATGATATTTGTACGGGACATCAAATACGACCCAAGTAAGAACAACCAACGCTTCAAAATGATCAAGTTACATTTTTTGGCATTTTATGGCAATTAAACTGGGATTCCGCAAGTCTTGCCTGTATTATCGCCTTCCATGGTCCAGGTTGAACGTCTTGGTACGGAGCCGGTACCGAATCGCATAATATTTGTCCAAGACATCACATACGACCCAAAGAACCATAACCAACACTTCGAAATGATCAAGTTACATTTTTTGGCCTTCTATGGCAATTAAAATGGAATTCCGCTAGTCGTGCCTGTATTATCGCCGCCATACTCCAGGTCGGACGCCTTGGTACGGAGCCGGTTCCGAATCGCATTATATTTTTCCAGGATAGCAAATACGACCCAAGGAACCACAACCAACGCTTCGAAATGATCAAGTTAAATTTTTTGGCATTTTATGGAAATTAAATTGGAATTCCTCTAGTCAAGCCTGTATTATCGCCTGCCATGGTCTAGGCCGGACGCCATGGTACGGAGCCGGTACCGGATCACATGATATTTGTCCCGGACAGAAAATTCAACCCAAGGAACCATAACCAAGGCTTCGAAATGATCAAGTTACATTTTTTGGCATTTTATGACAATTAAATTGGAATTCCGCCAGTCGTACCTGTATTATCTCCTGCCATGGTCCAGGCCGGATACCTTGGTACGGAGCCGGTACCGGATCGCATGATATTTGTCTAGGACATCATATACAACCCAAGGAACCATAACCAATGCTTCGAAATGATCAAATTACATTTTTTAGCATTTTGTGGCAATTAAACTAGAATTCTGCTAGTCGTGCCTGTATTATCACCTGCCATGGTCCAGGTCGGACGGCTAGTTACGGTGCCGCTACCGGATCGCATGATATTTGTCCGGGACAGCAAATACGACCCAAGGAACCATAACCAACGCTTCGAAATGATCAAGTTACATTTTTTGGCATTCTATGGCAATTAAATTGGAATTCCGCCAGTCGTGCCTGTATTATCGCCTGCCATGGTCCATACCGGACGCCTTGGTACGGAGTCGGTACCGGATCGCATGGTATTTGTCTGTGACAGAAAATACGACCCAAGGAACCATAACCACCACTTATAATTGATCAAGTTACATTTTTTGGCATTTTATGAAAATTAAACTGGTATTCCGCCAGTCGTGCCTGTATTATCGTCATCCATGATCCAGGCCGGACGCCTTGGTATGGAGCTGGTACCGGATCGCATGATATTTGTCCAGGAAATCAAATACGACCCGAGGAACCATAACCAACGCTTCGAAATGATCAAGTTAAATTTTTTGGCATTTTATGGCAATTAAATTGGAATTCCTTGAGTCGTGCCTGTATTATCGCCATCCATGGTCCAGGCCGGCAGCCTTGGTATGGAGCCATTACCGGAAAGCATAATATATGTCCGTGACATCAAATACGACCTTAGGAACCAAAACCAATGCTTCGAAATGATCAAGTTACATTTTTTGGCATTTTATGGAAATTAAACTGGAATTCCGCCAGTCGTGCCTGTATTATCGCGTGTCATGGTCCTTATCGGACGCCTTGGTATGGATCCGGTACCGGATCGCACGATATTTGTCCGGGACATCAAATATGACCCAAGGAACCATAACCAACACTTCGAAATGATCAAGTTATATTTTTTGGCATTTTATGACAATTAAACTGGAATTCTGCCAGTCGAGCCTGTATTATCGCCTGCCATGGTCCAGGCCGGACGCCTTGGAACGGAGCCAGTACCGGATCACATGATATTTCTCCGTGACATCAAATACGACCTTAGGAACCATAACCAACTCTTCGAAATGATCAAGTTACATTTTTTGGCATTTTATGGCAATTAAACTGGAATTCCGCCAACCGTGCATGTATTATCGCCTGCCATGGTCCAGGCTGGACGCCTTGGTACGGAGCCGGTACGGATCGCATGATATTTGTCCGGGACATCAAATATGACCCAAGGAACCATAACCAACGCTTCGAAATGATCAAGTTACATTTTTTGGCATTTTATGGCAATTAAATTGGAATTCCTTGAGTCGAGCATGTATTATCGCTATCCATGGTCCAGGCCGGACGCCTTGGTGTGGAGCCGTTACCGGATCGCATAATATATGTCCGGGACATCAAATACGACCTTAAGAACCATAACCAACGCTTCAAAATGATCAAGTTACATTTTTTGGAATTTTATGGCAATTAAACTGGAAGTCCGCCAGTCGTGCCTGTATTATCGCATGCCATGGTCCTGACCGGACGCCTTGGAATGGAGCCGGTACCGGATCGCATGATATTTGTCTCTGACATCAAATACGACCTTAGGAACCATAACCAATGCTTCGAAATGATCAAGTAACAATTTTTGGCATTTTCTGGAAATTAAACTGGAATTCCGCCAACCGTGCATGTATTATCGCCTGCCATGGTCCAGGCCCGACGCCTTAGTACGGAGCCGGTACCGGATCGCATGATATTTGTCCGGGACATCAAATATGACCCAAGGAACCATAACCAACGCTTCGAAATGATCAAGTTACATTTTTTTGAATTTTATGGCAATTAAACTGGAATTTCGCCAGTCGTGCCTATATTATTGTCTGCCATGGTACCGGACGCCTTGGTACGGAGCATGTACTGGATCGCATGATATTTGTCCGGGACAACAAATACGACCCAAGGAACCATAACCAACGCTTCGAAATGATCAAGTTACATTTTTTTGAATTTTATAGCAATTAAACTGGAATTCCGCCAGTCGTGCCTCTATTATCGTCTGCCACGGTCCAGGCCAGATGCCTTGGCACGGAGCCGGTACCAGATTGCATGATATTTATCCGGGACATCAAATACGACCTTAGGAACCATAACCAACGCTTCGAAATGATTAAGCTACATTTTTATGTATTTTATGGCAATAAAACTGGAATTCCGCCAGTCGTACCTGTATTATCGCCTGCCATGGTCCAGGCCGGACGCCTTGGTACTGAGCTAGTATCCGATCGCATGATATTTCTCCGGGACATTAAATACGACCCAAGGAACCATAACCAATGCTTCGAAATGACCAAGTTACATATTTTGACATTTATGGAAATTAAACTGGAATTCCGCCAGTCGTGCTTGTATTATCGCCTGCCATGGTCCAGGCAAGACGCATTGGTACGGAGCCGGTACCATATCGCATGATATTTTTCCGGTACAGCAAATACGACCCAAGGAACCATAACTAAGGCTTCGAAATGATCAAGTTACGTTTTTTGGCATTTTAGGGAAATTAAATTGGTATTCCGCCAGTCGGGCCTGAATTATCGCCTGCCATGGTCCAGGTTGGACGCCTTGGTACAGAGCCGGTACCAGATCGCATGATATTTTTCTGGGACATAAAATACGACCTTAGGAACCATAACCAACTCTTCGAAATGATCAAGTTATATTTTTAGGCATTTTATGGCAATTAAACTGGATTTCTTCCAACCGTGCCTGTATTATCGCCTGCCATGATCCAGGCCGGACGCATTAGGGAGCCGGTACCGGATCGCATGATATTTGTCCGGGACATCAAATACGACCAAAGGAACCATAACCAATGCTTCGAAATGATCAAGTTACATTTTCTGGCATTTTATGGCAATTAATCTGGAATTCCGCCAGTCGTGCATAAATTATCGCATGCCATGGTCCAGGCTGCACGCCTTGGTATGGAGCCGGTACTGGATCGCGCAATATTTGTCCGGTACATAAAATATGACCCAAGGAACCATAAAAAACGCTTCGAAATGATCAAGTTATTTTTTTTTTTAATTTTATGGCAACTAAACTGGAATTCCGCCAGTCGTGCCTATACTATCGCCTTCCATGGTCCATACCGGACGCTTTGGTACGAAGCCGGTACCGGATCGCATGATATTTGTCCGGGACAGAAAATACGACCCAAGGAACCATAACCAAAACTTCGAAATGATCAAGTTATATTTTTTGGGATTTTATGACAATTAAACTGTAATTTCGCCAGTCGTGCCTGTATTATCGCCATCCATGGTCCAGGCCGGACGCCTTGGTATGGAGCGTGTACTGGATCGCATCGCATTTGTCCGGGAAATCAAATATGACCCAAGGAACCATAACCAACGCTTCAAAATGATTATTTTACATTTTTTGGCATTTTATGGCAATTAAACTGGAATTCCGCCAGTCGTGCCTGTATTATCGCCTGCTATGGTCCAGGCCGGACGCCTTGGTACAGAGCCAGTACCGGATCGCATGATAATTGTCCGAGACACCAAATACAACCGAAGGAACCACAACCAACGCTTTTAAATGATCAAGTTACATTTTTTGGCATTTTATGGAAATTAAACTTGAATTCCGCCAGTCGTGCATGTATTATCCCCTGCCATGGTCCAGGCCGGACGCCTTTGTATGGAGCCGGTACCGGATAGCATGCTATTTTTACGGGGCATCAAATACGACCCAAGGAACCATAACACACGCTTCGAAATGATCAAGTTACTTTTTTGGCAATTTATGCCAATTAATTTGGAATTCCGCCAGTCGTGCATATATTATCGCCTGCCATGGTCTAGGACGGATGCCTTGGTACGGAGCCGGTACCGGATCACATGATATTCATCCGGGACATCAAATACGACCCAAGGAATCATTACCAACACTTCAAAATGATCAAGTTACATTTCTTGGCCTTTTATGGCAATTAAACTGGAATTCTGCTAGGCGTGCCTGTATTATCGCCTTCCATGGTCCAGGCCAGAAGCCTTTGTTCGGAGCCGATACCGGATCGCATGATATTTTTCCAGGACAGAAAATACGACCCAAGGAACCGTAACCAACGCTTCGAAATGATCAAGTTACATTTTTTGGTATTTTATGGCAATTAAACTGGAATTTTGCGAGTCGTGCTTGTATTATTGCGTGCCATGGTTCAGGCCGGACGCGTTGGTATGGAGCCGGTAGCGGATCGCATGATGTTTATCCGGGACAGCAAATACGACCCGAGGAACCATAACTAATGCTTCGAAATGATCAAGTTACATTTTTTTGGCATTTTATGGAAATTAAATTTGAATTCCTTGAGTCGTGCCTGTATTATCGCCTGCCATGGTCCAGGCTAGACTCCTTGGTACGGAGTCGTTACCGGATTGCAGATATTTGTTCGAGACATCAAATACGACCTTAGGAACCATAAACAACGCTTCAAAATGATCAAGTTACATTTTTTGGTATTTTATGGCAATAAAACTAGAATTCCGCCAGTCGTGCCTGTACTTCCACCTGCCATGGTCCAGGCCGGACGCCTTGGTACTGAGCCGGTACCTGATTGCATGATATTTCTCCGGGACATCAAATACAACCCAAGGAACCATTACCAACGCTTCGAAATTATCAAGTTACATTTTTTGGCATTTTATGGCAATTAAACTGGAATTCCGCCAGTCGTGCATGTATTATCCCCTACCATGGTCCTGGCCGGACCCCTTAGTACGGAGCCGGTACCGGATAGCATGATATTATTCCGGGACATCAAATACGACCCAAGGAACCATAACACACGCTTCGAAATGATCAAGTTACATTTTTTGGCATTTTATGGCAATTAAACTGGAATTCCGCCAGTCATGCATGTATTATTGCCTGCCATGGTCAAGGTCGGACGCCTTGGTATGGAGCTGGTACTGGATCACATGATATTTCTCCGGGACATCAAATACGACCCAAGGAACCATAACCAACGCTTCAAAATGACCAATTTACATTTCTTGGCCTTTTATGGCAATAAACTGGAATTCTTCCAGTGGTGCCTGTATTATCGCCTGCCATGGTCCAGGCCAGACGCCTTTTTACGAAGCCGGTACCGGATCGCATGATATTTTTCCGGGACAGAAAATACGACCCAAGGAACCATAACCAATGCTTCCAAATGATCAAGTTACATTTTTTGGTATTTTATGGCAATTAAACTGGAATTTCGCAACTCGTGCATGTATTATTGCCTTCCATGGTTCAGGCCGGACATCTTGGTACGGAGCCGGTACCGGATCGCATGATATTTTTCCGGGACAGAAAATACGACCCAAGGAACCATAACCAATGCTTCCAAATGATCAAGTTACATTTTTTGGTATTTTATGGCAATTAAACTGGAATTTCGCAACTCGTGCATGTATTATTGCCTTCCATGGTTCAGGCCGGACATCTTGGTACGGAGCCGGTACCGGATCGCATGATATTTTTCCGGGACATCAAATACGACCCAAGGAACCATAACCAATGCTTCGAAATGATCAAGTTACATTTTTTGTCATTTTATGGCAATTAAACTAGAATTCCGCCAGTCGTGCCTGTATTATCCCCTGCAATGGTCCAGGCCAGACGCCTTTGTACGGTGCCGGTATCGGATCGCATGATATTTTTCCGGGACAGAAAATACGACCCAATAAACCATAACCAACGCTTCGAAATGATCAAGTTACATTTTTTGGCATTTTATGACAATTAAACTGGAATTCTACTAGTCGTGCCTGTATTAGCGCCTGCCATGGTCCAGGATGGACGCCTTGGTACGGAGGCGGTACCAGATCGCATGATATTTGTCCGTGACATCAAATATGACCCAAAGAACCATAACCAACGCTTCGAAATGATCATTGTTTGGCATTTTATGACAATTAAACTAGAATTCCGCTAGTCGTGCTTGTATTATCGCCATCCATGGTCCAGGTCGGACGCCTTGGTACATAGCCGGTACCGGATCGCATGATATTTGTCCGGCACATTAAATACGACCCAAGTAATCATAACCAACGCTTCGAAATTATCAATTTACTTTTTTGGCATTTTATGGCAATTAAACTGGAATTCTGCCAGTCCTGCCTGTATTATCGCCTGCCATGGTCCAGACCGGACGCCTTGGTACGGAGCCAGTACCGGATCGCATGATATTTCTCCGGGACATCAAATACAACCAAGGAACCACAACCAACACTTCGAAATGATCAAGTTACATTTTTTGGCATTTTATGGCAATTAAACTGGAATTCCGCCAGTCGTGCCTTTATTATCGCCTGTCGTGGTCCAGGTCGGACGCCTTGGTACGGGGCCGGTACCGGATAGCATGATATTTGTCCGGGACATCAAATATGACCCAAGGAACCATTACACACACTTCGAAATGATGAAGTTACATTTTTTGTTATTTTATGGCAATTAAACTGGAATTCCCCTAGACGTGCATGTATTATCGCCTGCCATGGTCCAGGCCGGACAACTTTGTATGGAGCCAGTACAGGATCGCATGAAATTTCTCCGGGACATCAAATACGACACAAGGAACCATAACCAACGTATCAAAATGATCAAGTCACATTTCTTTGCATTTTATGGCAATTAAACTGGAATTCCGCTAGTCGTGGTCCAGGCAAGACGCCTTGGTACGAACACGGTACCAGATCGCATGATATTTTTCCGGGACAGAAAATACGACCCAAGGAACCATAAGTAATGCTTCGAAAAGATAAAGCTACATTTTTGGCATTTTATGGAAATTAAACTAGAATTCCTCCAGTCATGCCTGTATTATCGCCTGCCATGGTCCAGGTCGGACGCCTTGGTAAAGAGCCGGTACCAGATCACATGATTTTTTTTTGGGACATCAAATACGACCCAAGGAACCATAACCAACGTATCAAAATGATCAAGTCACATTTCTTTGCATTTTATGGCAATTAAACTGGAATTCCGCTAGTCGTGGTCCAGGCAAGACGCCTTGGTACGAACACGGTACCAGATCGCATGATATTTTTCCGGGACAGAAAATACGACCCAAGGAACCATAACCAACGCTTCGAAATGATCAAGTTACATTTTTTGGTATTTTATGGCAATTAAACTGGAATTTTGCCAGTCGTGCCTATATTATTGCCTGCCATGGTTCAGGCCGACGCCTTGGTACGGATCCAGTACCAGGTCGTATGATATTTGTCCGGGACATCAAATACGACCCAAGGAACCATAAGTAATGCTTCGAAAAGATAAAGTTACATTTTTGGCATTTTATGGAAATTAAACTAGAATTCCTCCAGTCGTGCCTGTATTATCGCCTGCCATGGTCCAGGTCGGACGCCTTGGTAAAGAGCCGGTACCAGATCACATGATTTTTTTTTGGGACTTCAAATACGACCCAAGGAACCATAACACACGCTTCGAAATGATCAAGTTACATTTTTTGGCAATTTATGGCAATGAAACTGGAATTCTGCCAGTCGTGCCTATATTATCGCCTGCCATGGTCCAGAGCGGACGCTTTGGTATGAAGCCGGTACCGGATCGCATGATATTTGTCCGGGACAGAAAATACGACCCAAGGAACCATAACCAACACTTCGAAATGATCAAGTTATATTTTTTGGCATTTTATGACAATTAAAGTGGAATTTCGCTAGTCGTGCCTGTATTATCGCCATCCATGGTCCAGGCCGGACGCCTTGGTATGGAGCGTGTACCGGATCGCATGGAATTTGTCCGGGAAATCAAATATGACCCAAGGAACCATAACCAACGCTTCGAAATGATTAATTTACATTTTTTGGCATTTGTGGCAATTAAACTGGAATTCCGCCAGTCGTGCATGTATTATCGCCTGCCATGGTCCAGGCCGGACGCCTTGGTACGGAGCCAGTACTGGATCGCATAATATTTGTCCGAGACATCAAATACAACCGAAGGAACCACAACCAACGCTTTTAAATGATCAAGTTACATTTTTTGGCATTTTATGGCAATTAAACTTGAATTCTGCCAGTCGTGCATGTATTATCCCCTGCCATGGTCCAGGCCGGACGCCTTTGTTTAGAGCCGGTACCGGATAGCATGATATTTTTCCGGGGCATCAAATACGACCCAAGGAACCATAACACACGCTTCGAAATGATCAAGTTACTTTTTTGGCAATTTATGCTAATTAAACTGGAATTCCGCCAGTCGTGCATATATTATCGCCTGCCATGGTCCAGAAAGGACGCCTTTGTACGGAGCCGGTACCGGATCACATGATATTTATCCGGGACATCAAATACAACCCAAGGAACCATTACCAACACTTCAAAATGATCAAGTTACATTTCTTGGCCTTTTATGGCAATTAAACTGGAATTCTGCTAGTCGTGCCTGTATTATGTCCTTCCATGATCCAGGCCAGACGTCTTTGTTCAGAGCCGGTACCGGATCGCATGATATTTTTCTGGGACAGAAAATACGACCCAAGGAACCATAACCAACGCTTCGAAATGATCAAGTTACATTTTTTGGTATTTATGGAAATTAAACTGGAATTTTGCGAGTCGTGCCTGTATTATTGCCTGCCATGGTTCAGGCCGGACGCCTTGGTATGGAGCCGGTAGCGGATCGCATGATGTTTATCTGGGACAGCAAATACGACCCAAGGAACCATAACTAACGCTTCGAAATGATCAAGTTACATTTTTTGGCATTTTATGGAAATTAAATTGGAATTCCTTGAGTCGTGCCTCTATTATCGCCTACCATGGTCCAGGCCAGACGCCTTGGTACGGAGCCGGTACCGGATTGCAGATATTTGTTCGAGACATCAAATACGACCTTAGGAACCATAAACAACGCTTCAAAATTATCAAGTTACATTTTTTGGTATTTAATGGCAATAAAACTGGAATTTCGCCAGTCGTGCCTGTACTTCCGCATGCCATGGTCCAGGCCGGACGCCTTGGTACTAAGCCGGTACCCGATTGCATGATATTTCTCCGGGACATCAAATACGACCCAAGGAACCATTACCAACACTTCGAAATGATCAAGTTACATTTTTTGGCATTTTATGGCAATTAAACTGGAATTCCGCCAATCGTGCATGTATTATCCCCTGCCATGGTCCAGGTCGGACAACTTTGTATGGAACCAGTACAGGCTCGCATGAAATTTCTCCGGGACATCAAATACGACCCAAGGAACCATAACCAACGTGTCAAAATGATCAAGTCACATTTCTTTGCATTTTATGGCAATTAAACTGGAATTCCGCTAGTCGTGCCTCTATTATCGCCTGCCATGGTCCAGGCAAGACGCCTTGGTACGAAGACGGTACCGGATCCCATGATATTTTTCCGGGACAGAAAATACGACCCAAGGAACCATAACCAACGCTTCGAAATGATCAAGTTATATTTTTTTCTGTATTTTATGGCAATTAAACTGGAATTTTGTCAGTCGTGCCTATATTATTCCTTTCCATGGTTCAGGCCGACGCCTTGGTACGGATCCAGTACCAGGTCGTATGATATTTGTCCGGGACATCAAATACGACCCAAGGAAACATAAGCAATGCTTCGAAAAGATCAAGTTACTTTTTTGGCATTTTATGGAAATTAAACTAGAATTCCTCAGGTCGTGCCTGTATTATCGCCTGCCATGGCCCAGGTCGGACGCCTTGGTAAAGAGCCGGTACCAGATCACATGATTTTTTTTTGGGACTTCAAATACGACCCAAGGAACCATAACACACGCTTCGAAATGATCAAGTTACATTTTTTGGCAATTTATGGCAATGAAACTGGAATTCTGCCAGTCGTGCATGTATTATCGCCTGCCATGGTCGAGGCCGGATGCCTTGGTATTGAGCCGGTACCGGATCGCATGATATTCTCCGGCACATCAAATACGACCCAAGGAACCATAACCAACGCTTCGAAATGATCAAGTTACATTTCTTCCAATTTTATGGCAATTAAACTGGAATTCCGCCAACCGTACCTGTATTATCGCCTGCCTTGGTCCAGGCCAGACGCCTTTGTACGGAGCCGGTACCGGATCACATGATATTTTTCCAGGACAGAAAATACGACCCAAGGAACCATAACCAACGCTTCGAAATTATCAAGTTACATTTTTTGGCATTTTATGATAATTAAACTGGAATTCTGCCAGTCGTGCCTGTATTTTCGCCTGCCATGGTCCAGGATGGACGCCTTGGTACGGAGGCGGTATCGGATCGCATGATATTTTTTCGGGACATCAAATACGACCCAAGGAACCATAACCAACGCTTCGAAATGATCAAGTTACAGTTTTTTTGAATTTTATGGCAATTAAACTGGAATTCCGCCAATCGTACTTGTATTATCGCCTGCCATGGTCCAGGTTGGACGCATTGGTACGGAGCCGGTATCGGATCGCATGATATTGTTCCGGGATATCAAATACGACCCAAGGAACCATAACAAACACTTCAAAATGATCAAGTCACATTTTTTTGCATTTTATGACAATTAAACTGGAATTCCGCTAGTCGTGCCTTTATTATCTCCATCCATGGTCCAGGCCGGACGCCTTGGTACGGAGCCGGTACCGGATCGCATGATATTTTTTCGGGACATCAAATACGACCCAAGGAACCACAACCAATGCTTCAAAATGATCAAGTTACATTTATTGGCCTTTTATGGCAATTAAACTGGAATTCTGCCAGTCGTGCCTATATTATCATCTGCCATGGTCCAGGCTAGACGCCTTTGTAAGGAGCCGGTACCAGATTGCATGATATTTTTATGGGACAGAAAATACGACCCAAGGAACCATAACCAACGTTTCGAAATGATCAAGTTACATTTTTTGGCATTTTATGATAATTAAATTGGAATTCCGCCAGTCGTGCCTGTATTATCGTCTGCCATGGTCCAGGATGGACGCCTTGGTACGGAGGCGGTACCGGATAGCATGATATTTGTCCGGGACATCAAATATGACCCAAGGAACCATAACCAACACTTCGAAATGATCAAGTTACATTTTTTTGAATTTTATGGCAATTAAACTGGAATTCCGCCAACCGTACCTGTATTATCGCCCGCCATGGTCCAGGTTGGCCGCATTGGTACGGAGCCCGTACCGGATCGCATGATATTGTTCCGGGATATCAAATACGACCCAAGGAACCATAAAAAACACTTCGAAATGATCAAGTCACATTTTTTGGCATTTTATGACAATTAAACTGGAATTCCGCTAGTCGTGCCTGTATTATCGCCATCCATGGTCCAGGCCGGACGCCTTGGTACAGAGCCGGTACCGGATCGCATGATATTTCTCCGGGACATCAAATACAATCCAAGGAACCACAACCAATGCTTCAAAATGATCAAATTACATTTCTTGGCCTTTTATGGCAATTAAACTGGAATTCTGCCAGTCGTGCCTATATTATCGCCTGCCATGGTCCAGGCCAGACGCCTTTGTAAGGAGCCGGTACCAGATTGCATGATATTTTTATGGGACAGAAAATACGACCCAAGGAACCATAATCAACGCTTCGAAATGATCAAGTTACATTTTTTGGCATTTTATGACAATTAAACTGGAATTCTGCCAGTCGTGCCTGTATTATCGCCTACCATGGTCTAGGATGGACGCCTTGGTTTGGAGGCGGTTCCGGATCGCATGATATCTGTCCGGGACATCAAATATGACCCAAGGAACCATAACCAACGCTTCGAAATAATCAAGTTACATTTTTTTGAATTTTATGGCACTTAAACTGGAATTCCGCCAACCGTACTTGTATTATCGCCTGCCATGGTCCAGGTTGGACGCATTGGTACGGAGCCGGTATCGGATCACATGATATTGTTCCGTGATATCAAATACGACCCAAGGAACCATAACAAACACTTCGAGATGATCAAGTCACATTTTTTTGGCATTTTATGAATTCGCTAGTCGTGCCTGTATTATCGCCATCCATGGTCCAAGCCGGATGCCTTGGTACGTAGCCGGTACCGGATCGTATGATATTTGTTCGGGACAGTAAATACGACCCAAGGAACCATAACCAACGCTTCGTAATGATGAATTTACATTTTTTGGCATTTTATGGCAATTAAACTGGAATTCGCCAGTCGTGCCTGTATTATCGCCTGCCATTGTCCAGACCGGACACCTTGGTATGGAGCCACTACCGGATCGCATGATATTTTTTCGGGACATCAAATACGACCCAAGGAACCACAACCAACACTTCGAAATGATCAAGTTACATTTTTTGGCATTTTATGGCAATTAAATTGGAATTCCGCCAGTCGTGCCTGTATTATCGCCTTCCAAGGTCCAGGCAAGACGCCTTGGTACGAAGACGGTACCGGATCGCATAATATTTTTTCGGGACAGAAAATACTACCCAAGGAACCATTACCAACGCTTCGAAATGATCAAATTACATTTTTTGTTATTTTATGGCAATTAAACTGGAATTTTGCTAGTCGTGCCTGTATTATTGCCTGCCATGGTTCAGGCCGACGCCTTGGTACGGATCTAGTACCAGATCACATGATATTTGTCCGGGACATCAAATACGACCCAAGGAACCATAACCAATGCTTCAAAATGATCAAGGTACATTTTTGGCATTTTATGGTAATTAAACTGGAATTCCTCCAATCGTGCCTGTATTATCGCCTCCCATGGTCCAGGTCGGACGCATTGGTACAGAGCCGGTACCGGATTGCCTGATATTTGTCCGGGACATGAAATACGACCCAAGGAACCATAACCAATGCTTCGAAATGATCAAGTTACATTTTTTGGCATTTTATGGCAATTAAACTGGAATTCCTCCAGTCGTGCCTGTATTATCGCCTGTCATGGTCCAGCCGGACGCCTTGGTACAGAGCCGGTACCAGATCGCATGATATTTTTCCTGGACATCAAATACGACCCAAGGAACCATAACTAGCGCTTCAAAATGATCAAGTTACATTTTTTGGCATTTTATGACAATTAAACTGGAATTCTGCCAGTCATGCCTGTATTTTCGCCTGCCATGGTCCAGGCCGGACGCCTTTGTACTGAGCCGGTACCGGATCGCATGATATTTTTTTACAGGACATCAAATACGATCCAAGAAACCACAACCAACACTTCGAAATGATCAAAATTACATTTTTTGGCATTTTATTGCAATTAAACTGGAATTCCGCCTATCGTGCATGTATTATTGCCTGCCATGGTCCAGACCGGAGGCTATGGTATGGAGTCGGTACTGGATCACATGATATTTGTCCAGTACATCAAATACAACACACGAAACCACAACCAATGCTTCAAAATGATCAAGTTACATTTTTTGCATTTTATGGCAATTAAACTGGAATTCCGCCAGTCGTACCTTTATTATAGCCTTCCATGGTCCAGGCCGGACGCCTTGGTACGGAGTTGGTACCGGATAGCATGATATTTGTCCGGGAAAGCAAATATGACCCAAATAACCATAACCAGTGCTTCGAAATGATCAAGTTATATTTTTTGGCATTTTATGGCAATTAAACTTGAATTCCGCCAATCGTGCATGTATTATCGCCTACTATGGTCTAGGCCGGACGCCTTGGTACGGAGCCTGTACCGGATCGCATGATATTTGTCCGGGAGATCAAATAATGCTTCGAAATGATCAAGTTACATTTTTTGGCATTTTATGGCAATTAAACTAGAATACCTCCAGTCGTGCCTGTATTATTGCCTGCCATGGTCCAGGCCGGACGCCTTGGTACAAAGCTGGTACCGGATCGCATGATATTTGTCCTGGAACCATAACTAGCGCTTTGAAATTATCAAGTTACATTTTTTGGCATTTTATGACAATTAAACTGGAATTCTGCCAGTCATGCCTGTATTATTGCCTGCCATGGTCCAGGCCGGATTTCTTCGTACTGAGCCGGAACCGGATCGCATGATACTTTTTTACAGGACATCAAATACGACACAAGGAACCATAACCAGTGCTTCGAAAGGATCAAGTTACATTTTTTGGCATTTTATGGCAATTAAAAGGGAATTCTGCCACTCGTGCATGTATTATCGCCTGCCATGGTCCAGTCCGGCCTCCATGGTACGGAGCGGGTACCGGATCACATGATATTTGTACAGGACATCAAATACGACCCAAGGAACCACAACCAACGCTTCGAAATGATCAAGTTATATTTTTTTGCATTTTGTGGCAATTAAACTGGAATTTTGCCAGCCGTGCCTGTATTATCGCCTGCCATAGTCCAGACCGGAAGCCTTGGTATGGAGCCAGTACCGGATCGCATGATATTTGTGCGGGACATCAAATACAACCCAAGGAACCACAACCAATTCTTTGAAATGATCAAGTTACATTTTTTGGTATTTTATGGCTATTAAACTGGAATTTCGCCAGTTGTGCCTGTAGTATTTCCTGCCATGGTTCAGGTCGGACGCCTTGGTACGGAGCCGGCATTGGATCGCATGATATTTTTCCGGGACATCAAATACGACCTAAGGAAACATAACCAACGCTTCGAAATGATCAAGTTACATTTTTTGGCATTTTATGACAATGAAACTGGAATTCCTCTAGTCGTGCCTGTATTAACGCCTGCCATGGTCCAAATCGGATTCCTTGGTACGGAGCCGGTATCGGATAGAATGATGTTTATCCGGGACATCAAATACGACCCAAGGAACTATAACCAACGCTTCGAAATGATCAAATTACATTTTTTGGCATTTTATGGATATTAAAATGGAATTTCGCGGGTCGTGCTTGTATTATCGCATGCCATTGTCCAGGTCGCACGCCTTGGTATGGAGCCAGTACCGGATCGCATGATATTTTTCTGGGATATGAAATACGACCCAAGGAACCATAACCAACGCTTCGAAATGATCAAGTTACATTTTTTGGCATTTTATAGTAATTAAACTGATATTCCGCCAGTCGTGCCTGTATTATCGCCTGCCATGGACCAGGCTGGATGTCTTGGTACGGTGCCGGTATCGGATCGCATGATATTTGTCCGAGACATCAAATACGACCCAAGGAACCATAACCAGTGCTTCGAAATGATCAAGTTTCATTTTGTGGCATTTTATGGCAATTAAAATGGAATTCCGCCAGTCGTGCCTATATTATCGCCTGCCATGGTCCATGCCGTACGCCTTGGTAAAGAGCCGGTACCGGAATGCATGATATTTCTCCAGGACATCAAATACGAACTTAGGAACCATAAACAACGCTTCTAAATGATCAAGTTACATTTTTGGCATTTTATAACAATGAAACTAGAATTCCGCCAGTCGTGCCTGTATTAACGCCTGCCATGGTCCAGGCTGGATGCCTTGGTACGGAGCCGGTACCGGAAAGATTGATATTTTTCTGGGACATGAAATACGACCCAAAGAACCATAACCAACGCTTCGAAATGATCAAGTTACATTTTTTGGCATTTTATGGATATTAAACTGGAATTCCGCCGGTCATGCTTGTATTATCGCTTGCCATGGTCCAGGTCGGACGCCTTGGTACGGAGCCATTACCGGATCGCATGATATTTATCCGAGAAAGAAAATACGTCCCAAGGAACCATAACCAGTGCTTCGAAATGGTCAAGTTACATTTTTTGGCATTTTATGGAAATTAAAATGGAATTCCGCCAGTCGTGCCTGTATTATCGCCTGCCATGGTCCATGCCGTACGCCTTGGTACATAGCCGGTACCGGAACACATGATATTTCTCTGGGACATCAAATACGAACTTAGGAACCATAAACAACGCTTTTAAATTATCTATTTACATTTGTTTTGGCATTTTATGACAATGAAACTGGAATTCCGCCAGTCGTGCCTGTATTAACGCCTGCCATGGTCCAGGCCGGATGCCTTGGTACGGAGCCGGTACCGGATAGAATGATATTTTTCTGGGACATGAAATACGACCCAAAGAACCATAACCAACGCTTCGAAATGATCAAGTTATATTTTTTGGCATTTTATGGATATTAAACTGGAATTCCGCCGGTCATGCTTGTATTATCACCTGCCATAGTCCAGGTCGGACGCCTTGGTACGGAGCCGCTACCGGATCGCATGATATTTGTCCGGGAAAGAAAATACGACCCAAGGAACCATAACCAACGCTTCGAAATGATCAAGTTACATTTTTTGGCATTTAAATAAACTGGAATTCCGCCAGTCGTGCCTGTATTATCGCCTACCATGGTCCAGGCCGAACGCCTCTGTACGGAGCCGTTACCGAATCGCATGATATTTGCCTGGGACATTAAATACAACCTTAGGAACCATAACCAACGCGTCAAAATAATCAAGTTAAATTTTTTGGCAATGAAACTGGAATTTCGCCAGTCGTGCCATTATTATCGACTGCCCTGGTCTAGGCCGGACGCCTTGGTACGAAGCCGGTACCGGATAGCATGATATTTGTCTGGGACATCAAATACGACCCAAGGAACTGTAACCAATGCTTCGAAATGATCAAGTTACTTTTTTTTGCATATTATGGCAATTAAACTGGAATTTTGCCAGTCGTGCCTATATTAGCGCCTGCCATGGTCCATGCCGGGGACGCCTTGGTACGGAGCCGGTACCAGAACGCATGATATTTCTCCGGGAAATCAAATACGACCTTAGGAACCATAACTAATGCTTCGAAATGATCAAGTTACATTTTTTGGAATTTTATGACAATGAAACTGGAATTCCGCCAGTCGTGTCTATATTAACGCCTGCCATGGTCCAGATCGAACGCCTTGGTACGGAGCCGGTATCGGATAGAATGATATTTATCCGGGACATCAAATACGACCCAAGGAACCATAACCAACGCTTCGAAATGATCAAGTTACATTTTTTGGCATTTTATGACAATGAAACTGGAATTCCGCCAGTCGTGCATGTATTAACGCCTGCCATGGTCCAGGCCGGATGCCTTGGTACGAAGCCGATACCGGATCGTATGATATTTTTCCGGGACGTGAAATACGACCCAAGGAACCATAACCAACACTTCGAAATGATCAAGTTATATTTTTTGGCATTTTATAGTATTTAAACCGAAATTCCGCCAAGCGTGCCTGTATTATCGCCTGCCATGGTCCAGGCTGGACGTCTAGGTACGGAGCCGATATCGAATCGCATGATATTTTTCCGAGGCATCAAATATGACCTAAGGAACCATAACCCATGCATCGAAATGATCAAGTTACATTTTGGCATTTTATGGCAATTAAACTGGAATTCCGCCAGTCGTGCTTGTATTATCGTCTGCCATGGTCCAGGCCGGACGCCTCGGTATGGAGCTGGTACCGAATCCCATGATATTTGTCCGTGACATCAAATACGACCTTAGGAACCATAACCAACGCTTCGAAATGATCAAGTTACATTTTTTTGTAATAAAACTGGAATTTCGCTAGTCGTGCCTGTATTATCGCCTGCCATGGTCTAGGTCGGACGCCTTGGTACGAAGACGGTACCGGATAGCATGATATTTTTATGAGACATCAAATACGACCCAAGGAACCATAACCAACGCTTCAAAATGACCAAGTTACATTTTTTG
>MDKI01184824.1:0-45556 GCA_005239505.1 Nicotiana paniculata
ATGATCATTAAGGCTAGTTACCGCAAAATAAAAGAAAAAGAAAAAGAAAAAAGAAAAAAAAGAAGAGAACTCTTCCTTCTGTCCTTCCGACAGGGGCATTGCTTGTTAATACTTGTTCCTTTGCATCATTGTGTCGTTCACTCTGAGTCAGTCCTTGTCAAAACAAGCAAGAAAATACTTCAAAATATGCTACCAGCCTTTCAGTTGCACAAAGAAAATTTGGCAAGCACATTCAATTGTTACAGTCAACATGCCTCGAGGGTTCATGAAAATGAAAATGGTTTCCCCCCAGAAAGACTCTTGTCAGCCTACTTGGCACAAGCAAAGATTACTGGTGATTCCCTCTGACAGTCAAATTGCTCCAAAAGGCAAGAAGTCATTCAAGATATCAAAAAAAAGGCCGCCTAAGCAAAGATCTCCTGTTGGGATAAGTCTGACTGAGCCACAACTACAAATGGTACTAGGTGTGAAACAATCATGGTTGATGCAGATCAAAAAGGTCTCTTAAAAAACTGACTCAAGTTTATTGAGAAAAAGCCAAGCTGCCCATGACTCAAGGCCACAAATCGACCACCACTTTTAAAACTGACGAAATTTTCTTTGCTTGAAACAGGAACAAAGCAGTGCAAGGAAGTTGGTTCAAACAAAAAAAAAAAAAAGAGAAAAGAGAAAAGAAAAAGAAAAAAGAAGAAAAAGGGGAAAAGAAGAGCCGAAAAAGGAATTTTCTCAAATCTTTACCTTTATTTGTATTGCAAGTGTACAAAAAATTTCGCCATTACTCCTTACATTTTTCCTCCTAGGATAAAAAGTCCTAGTCTGATGATTTTTCTCCCAATAAAAATCTTAGTCTAATGAATTTTCTCCTAGGATCAAAATCTTAGTCTGATGAATGTTTCTCCTAAGATAGAAAACCTAGGCGGATGAACTTTCTTCTAGGATCAAAATCTTAGTCTGATGAATCTTTCTCCTAAGATAACAAAAAATAAATCTTAGTCTGATGAATCTTTCTCCTAAGATAATAAAAACAAGAGACCTAGTCTGATGAATTTTCTCCTAGGATCAAAATCTTAGTCTGATGAATCTTTCTCCTAGGATCAAAATCTTAGTCTGATGAATCTTTCTCCTAGGATCAAAATCTTTGTCTGATGAATCTTTCTCCTAAGATAACAAAAAATAAATCTTAGTCTGATGAATCTTTCTCCTAAGATAATAAAAACAAGAGACCTAGTCTGATGAATTTTCTCCTAGGATCAAAATCTTAGTCTGATGAATCTTTCTCCTAAGATAATAAAAACAAGAGACCTAGTCTGATGAATTTTCTCCTAGGATCAAAATCTTAGTCTGATGAATCTTTCTCCTAAGATAAAAAAAATAAAAAAATAAAAAAATAAATGACCTAGTCTGATGAATTTTCTCCTAGGATTAAAATCTTAGTCTGATGAAATTTTCTCCTAATATAATAATAAAAAACCCTAGTCTGATGAACTTTCTCCTAGGATAAAAATCTTAGTCTGATGAATCTTTCTCCTAAGATAACAAAAAAAAAATAAAAATAAAAAACAAATGGCCTAGTCTGATGAATTTTCTCCTAGGATCAAAATTTTAGTCTGATGAATTTTTCTCCTAAGATAACAAAAAAAAAAAATCAAAATCTTAGTCTGATGAATCTTTCTCCTAAGATAACCAAAAAAAAATAAAAATAAAAAACAAATGGCCTAGTCTGATGAATTTTCTCCTAGGATCAAAATCTTAGTCTGATGAATCTTTCTCCTAAGATAACCAAAAAAAAATAAAAATAAAAAACAAATGGCCTAGTCTGATGAATTTTCTCCTAGGATCAAAATTTTAGTCTGATGAATTTTTCTCCTAAGATAATAATAATAAACCCTAGTCTGATGAACTTTTTCCTAGGATAAAAATCTTAGTCTGATGAATCTTTCTCCTAAGGTAACAAAAAAAAATGACCTAGTCTGATGAATCTTTCTCCTAGGATCAACATCTTAGTCTGATGAATCTTTCTCCTAAGATAACAAAAATAAGGGACCTAGTTTGATGAACTTTCTCCTAGGATCAAAATCTTAGTCTGATGAATCTTTCTCCTAAGATAACAAAAAAAAAAAATCAAAATCTTAGTCTGATGAATCTTTCTCCTAAGATACAAAAAAAATCAAAAAAATAAATAAATAAATAAATCCTTTTTGGTTCATTTTAGCATAGATACATAATTCAGTAATCTCATTTTCCAACATAGGGTCTCCATTCCCTAGTTGATTTTATTTTTAGACATAGGGTCTCCACTCCCTAGTCTTCTTTCCAACATAGGTGCCCATTCCTTAGTTGATGCCGACAATAACCCGATGAATCTCATTTCCGGACACCAGCATAACCTGGTGAACTTTTCTTCTCCAGACACTGGCATAACCCAGTGATCTCTTTTCCCCAGGCAACAGCATAACCTGTTGACCTTTCCAGACACCAGCATAACCTGGTGATCTCCTCTTTTCCTGACAACGGCATAACCCGTTGATCATTTCCAGACACTGGCATAACCCAGTGATCTCCTTTTCCCGGCAACAGCATAACCTGTTGAACTTTCCAGACACCAGCATAACGTGGTGATCTCTTTTCTTGACAACGGCATAACCCGTTGATCCCCTCTTGACACCGGCATAACCTGGTGATCTTTTTCTGGACGACAGCATAACCTATCGATCTTGTCCAACATAGGGTCTCCAATCCCTAGCTGATTTTACCTTTGGGCATAGGGTATCCACTCCCTAGTCCACAATAACTCCGGGTGCACTATTCTGGGCTTTTCATTGCTTTCAATAATAAAGTAACATAGATATTATTACAATAACTCACAAAATTTTCCTAGTGAAAACTGGGGCAGAAAATTTCGTTCGTTTGCTTTGATTTTGGGCAGATGACAATTTAAGACAATGGATTCGAGACGACCAAAGGAAGAAGTCTCAATTCTGAATAAAAGAAAAGAAGTAAAGAAAAGAGTTGAACCCCAAAGTACAGAAGCGAAAAAGATGTGGACTGCTCGAGACAGATTGAAGTCACAAGCTATGCATGTCCATTCTTGATCCGAAAAAGTTGTAGAAGAATGAACTAGCACCTGCAGTCAGCAAGCATCAAGATTCAGATCAGAGTCTGCATGAAGAACGAGCAAAGACTCAAAACCAAGCTTCAGAAGACTCATAGATAGGAATCTTGTAACTCGTAGTTGATAGGTTTAGTTTAGTCTTTCTCATTTTTGATTTTGGTGTAATAAGGAGCTCAGCAAGCAGTAAGCAGCAGCAACAGCAGTGAACTCACAGCTTCCCGGTAGTCCCCAACTACCAAAACTTCCAGAACTACACTGACCTGATTCCTTTATAGCCAAGGATATGTAGGCAACCTCTGAAGCAAGGTTCGTTCAAACTTTTTCAAAATGCTTCCAAATGGAGTACCAAACAGGAAAAAACTGCTCGTAGTTGCTCACTTTATCTTTGCCCGAAAACTCTTCATGTTCTCGAGCAAAGAGGGGAGCTGTGAACACCCAATTTTTGCCCCTCATGGAAATTACTCCTAAAACTAATCAAAAATAATTTTAATAAAGTTTAGAAACTTTTCTATATTTAGTTGCATTTCATGCATGTTTACTACTTTAAAATTATAGAAAAAATCATAAAAAGTTATCACATTTTTCATGTCGTACCATTTTAGGTTTAAACTGCATTTTTAGGATTTATTTACATTATTAAATGCATCTTCTAAAAAATCAAAATTTCATTTGTAGGTTAATGAATGAATTAATTAGTTGCACTAGTCCATCATTATATAAAATAAATACATAGGCTAGCCAACAAATAGATTTAAATTAAATTTGAGTCTAAAGTGGCTAATTCTGCAAAAGCATAAAAAGAAGAGAAGGTTGTTAAGGTTAAAATTGGACTTGGGCCAGCAATCAGGCCCAATTCTTTACGAAAATCCGCCCAACCCAAAAGGAAACTGGTCCAGAACCCACGACCCGCCTGCCCGACCCATTTCCCCTTACCATTTAAAACAACCTAGACCTAGCTAGGGACCTGGACAGCGGCCGCATCCCCCTTCCCATCTTCTTCCCTCTTCTTCACAGACCCCTCACACAAAACAGACCTCTCCCCTTCCCTCTTACAAACAGCAACAGTCGCCTCCCTCTCCTTCACTCTCATTTCTCCAAATCACCCATAGACACACACTAAAGAGAACCAGCCGAACCCCCCCCCCCTCCCCTCCAATTCCCTAACCTAGCAGCAGAAGAAACAAAAAATTAACGGAAAAGCTCTAAAAACACGGAAATGAATTCGGATATGGAAAGGATTTCAACGGGTCTTTCACTATTCTTCATCTGTGGATTTTTAAGAGATCAAATTCCTTGTCATTAGCTGTGGAAGTCACTATTTTGTTTGATCCTGTTTTGCCTCTTATTTTAAAATCGAATAGAGGTGTGGAACCGTTTGCTGTGCGTCGTGTTTGTCACTGCTAAGATCAGATTCGGGGCTGCTTCATTTAGCCATTATCTTGCTACTTGGTTTTCGCTTTGGGTACTAGAAGTTGTTGCTGGACCTCGTCGGAGTTTGGTGTTAGCGGTCGTTCTATCCGATCTCAGAGATCTATTGTCTAGGTGGTTTTTGTTCTGCTATAACCAGGTTTCAATTTCAGCATTTTAGCTATGGAGAACATTTATTATAACACCTTTCAAGCTCATCACTGTGTTTCTTCGTGAACTAAGTCGTGCAATTGCTTGTAAGCTCACATGTAGTGAGGTAATAATCGCCTTCCTCTACACTTTATATGTAAAAAATGATTTTTGAATCTCACCAAAGCATCTCTACTTCTACTCGGATATCAATCAATTCCATTCTAATAATATGTGATATTTTTCAGCTTCACTTCAATGTACATATATGTTGTGCAATTTACTTGCATTTGGTTAATTGTTTGCTTTTTGATGTTTAGACAGAGAAATATGGCTGTCAGTTATTTCAGTAACTCTAAAGACTCAATTTACATCACATGTTAATATTCACTTTGAAGTGCTGTGCAGATCAAGTTGAACATAGGCTAAATATTCCAACATTGTAGTTGTAGATGAATTTGACCATTTTCTGTTTTGGTTCAAATTTCTCTATTATTCCCTTATGTTTTGAGCATGGCTACTTGATACTTAAATTCATGCATGAACTTAACAACTTCTTATTTTGAGAAGCCCTTTGAGTGTTAACCTTGCAGAGATTTGCAAGTACCAGAATTTCTTAAGAACTCTTATATACTTTACAAGATTTAATAATTCATAGTGATAGGTTTAGGGGAAAATATTATGGTAGGATCAATATTAATATGAGATAGCACTAATATTTCTCTATAGCATAACCTGTATTATACCCCTGGAAGCTTCAATCTTTAGAAATGTGCACTAGTGGGATAATCCATGAAAGAAAATAGAACTCTATTGGGACAAAGGAATCGTCTTTATACGCTGTATCAATGAATTAGTTATAAAACCTTAATGAACTTCTACTGTTTCCTTCCTTTCTTTTATGTTTTCTAAGAATTAGCATATTAAATACACGACAAACACAGTGATGGTTTAGTTGCAGAACAAGAAAGGATTAACAACATGTGAGGAACTTAAGAAATGATTTAGAAGTGACTAGTGACTATTGAAGCTGAGTTTAGAGAAATCGTTAAGCTGGCTTTTCACGTGACTTGACCTTATAACTTCAGACAATAATAAAATCACATGTTGCAATCGCGGGTGCATTTCATGTGACGCGGTTGCGATGTGTCCAAAACAACAAGTGCACGCCATCGTGACTTGTTCCAAGATAAGTCCATAAATATCAAAAGTGGTTTATATACATATCCCTAAGCTAAAATACCACTCTTAGATAAAGATTCCAAAACTTAGAGAATAATTGGATATCGCCTCAAATAGGCATTTTTAATCATCATGACCATAGTCATGACTATATAATCTACACTCCGGTTTGCAACTCATGCTACCCGACCACAACTCAAACTATATTAAAATCAACATGTTGTAAATTGCGGGTGCATTTCATGTGGCGCATTTACAATGTGTCCAAAAAATAACAGGTGCACGTCATCGTGACTTGTATTAAAACAATTCCATAAATATTAAAAGCGGCTAAAAAGTGAAAAAGGCTAAAATGCACAATAGGTTTAAAAATATGTAAATAATCAGATAATTTAGGCCAAATATTAATAGTTAAGCGACCGTGCTAGAACCACGGAACTCAGGAATGCCTAACACCTTCTCCCGGGTTAACAGAATTCCTTACTCGGATTTCTGGTCGCAGACAACTTAAAACATAGTCAAAATTTCCTCAGTTTGGGATTTTTAAAATAAAACGGTGTCCCGGAACATCGTATAAAATCCGGGTGGCGACTTTGAAAACTAAAATAAATCCTAAATCCGAATAATGTCACTTTAATTGGAAAAACTCCCTTACTACCTTTTTCTTTATCGAGGGTGGAGGAAAAAGGAGGTGTGATAGTAAGCAAGTAGAATCAAATAAACAAACAGATGTATCTATAACTGGCATCAAGTAATAACCACAAATAAAACAATATTGGTATCCGCTGTGGTGCACGGCCCGCTCCCATATCGTACCCACTCATATTATTTCCGCCGTGGCGCACGGCCCGGTCCCATCCTGAAATCTCAATCTCGTACGGCCCGATCCCATAATATAATCAGTCATCACTCTATCGTGGCGTACGACCCGATCCCATAATATAATCAATCATCATACTGTCGTGGCGTACGGCCCGATCCCATAATATAATCAATCATCATTCTGTCGTGGTGTACGGACCGATCCCATAATATAATCAATCATCATTCTGTCGTGGCGTACGACCCGATCCCATAATATAATCAATCATCACTCTGTCGTGGCGTACGGCCCGATCGCATAATATAATCAATCATCACACGGCCGTGGCGTACGACTTGATCCCATGATAAAATCTCAATTTAATCAAGTCAAGTCTCACAGTGTTTGGATCAAACAATGCCAAATAATACAAGTGTACAGATCATATTTATATAATGGCAAGGGAAAAAAATGAGCATGATGTGTCCTAACTACCCGGACGAAGCAATAATAGTCACTACGTACGGACTCTCGTCACTTGGTGCGTACGTAGCCCCCAAACAATATCACATAGAAATTAAGGTTGCCTAGAGGGACATTTCTCTCTTACAAGGTTAGAAAGGAGACTCACCTCGACAAAGTAAATCCTCGGATCAAGGACCGGATCAAGAATGAGCTCGAACTCCTAAACTACCCTCGACTGCTCACAACTAGCCAAACATAGCATGATTGAATCAACTTAAGTTCCAAGAAGAAGAATTAATAAAAAATCCCAAAAAATAACATTCTTGAATGAATTAGGGATTTCGACCCCGGGCCCATACATTCGGAAATTCGAAAATTCTTGAAGAAATAGATTACCCGGAGCCTAAGGATCATAATTATACCAGTCATACAAGAATTCAAGGCTCAAAGGAGATAATTCATTAGTTTTCCCAAAACCCCATTTTCAATTCAAGCCTTGATTATTCAAGAATTATTAGGGGATTTCCTTGGCAATTCATGACTTTAATTAGATAAATGGAGTAGAATCACTCACCTTAGACAATCTTGGTCGAGGTTGGAGTGTCCTGGAGCTTGGGAGTTCAACAATGGGGGTTTAAAATGAATGTGGTGAAGAAGACCCGTTTTGGAACCTAAATAGGGACTGCCTACAGGGGTTCTCGCACCTGCGACTTTGAGACCGCAGGTGCGGTCCCGGACCTGCGAAGAGATGGCCGTGCCTGCGAAGATGGGCCTGGGGCTGGGCATCGCACCTACGGAGAAGGAGTCTGCACCTGCGGCTGCCCTGCTCGCACCTGCGATGGAGGTCGCTCCTGCGATGGCTAGGACCGCAGGTGCGATATCGCACCTGCGACTGGCAGACGGCATGTGCGGTCACACCAGAAGCAGCCACACCAGCATTGATTTTTTTTGCTGGTTTTTGTCCCCGTGTGGTGTCCGGGAGGCCCCTGGTCCCACCCGAGCCCTCGACGAAATATACCAACAAGTCCCAAATCAAATGACAGACTCGCTCAAGCCCACGGAACACTCAAAACATCGCTGAAACTCAAAATCCCCCTCCAAAACCCCTTGAATCAAATTAAGAACTTAAAAAATTCTAGAATTCATTATATTGCGCCGAATGGGCCTATACTATTCGGAATGAGCCCAAATTTTTCAGACAAGTCATAAATGACTATACAAAACTATTCCGGTCCCGGAATTTCGTTCGGACCTCGATAGCATAAAATCGCATCCCAACCCAAATTTCGAATATAAGGAAATCCTGATTTCCATTTCGGGCGCCGAAATGCTCCCGGGTCATCAGAAACCCGAGCCGAACATACACCAAGTCCGAAATCATCATATAGAGCTACTGGAGCTGTCAGAACTCGATTCCGAAGTCGTTTGCTTAAAATGCTGACTGAGGTCAAATTTGGCCAAATAGGCCAACCTTAAGGAAACAATTTTTCCTAAACCATCCAAATCATTCCCAAATCCGGAACCGTCCGCTCCCGCGAGTCATAAAGAACGAATAGCCGCTAAGGGAAGTTTCATTCAAGAAAATGGGATCCTAATACACAAAACGATCGGTTGGGTTGTTAAATTGTGATAGATAAAGGATGATGTTTGGGCATTCGATTGAATAATAATATGAAGGAAAAAAAGGATTTCATGGACGGTAGGAGATTAGAATATCCTCACGCACAAGATGAATCACATTGGGATGTTATGCAATATAGTTATTGAAGTATAGTTTCGCCCCTATATGGACGTGAGCCCTAGTGGCAGTGTCACATAAGAGATCAAGCTATCAGTGGTAAATGATACATCAACATTAAGGTGAATCAACAATGGATGGACAAAAGTCACAAAGTATGAACAGTAATGAGGAAGCATTAAAGCACATAAATTTATAATATGGGATAAGCAACGAATCTAACTTGGAGTTTGGTAGTAGACCCTAGTAACAATAAATCGAGGTAAGAGATATGGAATAAGATATAGCAATACTCATAAGTTCGACAAAGTACCAAGCGAATAACTTCAATATACCAATAGATGCCCAGAGGGACATTTTATCAATCTCTGTATATGCTTACAAAGTGACCCCTAGAGATTCGCTAAAAGCTGAAGGAAAGAAAGAGAAGAGTCACATAGACACACACAACAAAGTTAGAGTCGTATATGCTGCATGATAGAAGGTCGCAACAATTACGAGATTAGAAGCATTCTAACTACAAGTCGTGGCGTGGGAAAGAGGCCTAAAGGGAGGAATGCCCTGGCCTTTGGAGTTATTCACAGAACAACTACCTAAATGGAAAGGAGAGCATTAAGGTATTCACAAGAGCTATAAGTTATGAAAATGATAAGATCATCAGTCAACATTCAAGGACGAATTTTTCAAAGGGGGGAATGATGTTACGCCCCACAATATTACGATAATGTAACGCCTTGCATTATTACATTACGATGATGTTACGCTTCGCAGTATTAAATTACGACGATGTTGCACCATGTAGTATTGTACGTTGAATTTATCATAAGATAATTGACATCCGTTCAAGGACAAGATTATTGTGAAATTATAAGCGCTATGCTATTTCAAACAAGTGATGAGTAAATTTGTGAAAGTAAGAGGGTAAGCAAATCGAAGAAAATGAGTTTCGCCGAAGTTTGACATTTTGGGATAAAATATGGTCCGAGCTAAAATAATCGGTATTTATGGACTAGTAACATACAAGGTACCATATGGCAATTATGGTAAGGTGTAAATGGTGTGTTAAAAGTGAGTAGTATTTTAAGTAAACTGAGACAAATTTTAATTATGTGTGTAATTGGTTAATTGCCGGTAACGGGACATTACCTAATTAATTAGGGATATATTGGATAAGTACAAAAAAAAAAAGCATGAGGTGGAAGCCCCCATGCAATTGTAGTGACTCATACCATAAATTAAAAGGTGGCAATTAGTTAAGATAACATTCATTATTTATGGGGATTCTTTGTTCATTCCTGAAGAAATTATCAAGGTCAACCTTTGTCTTGATCTTCACCAACCTGTTGAAATTTCTCAAAAAATACTTGATCCCATACACTCGTCCTTCCAAATAACTCAACTTCCCATTGGGCGTAACACCCAAATCAATATCCCTATAATAAATAAAATGTCGCTCTTGGGTATTTTGACACAAAAGGAGTTATTTAGTTGTATAGTAGTATTGTCAAGTGGAGATAATGATTTGTAGCCTCAACTCCACCTTCATTCCAATTCGTTGAATATTGAATCTTGGCTATATTTTTAGCTCTATGTGGAAATGGCTTAGCAAAAGGTTAGAGAAGTGTATCAAATCAGACGCCTGTGCTGATACAATGAAGTACTACACTGGAGCGATGCCCATTTTCAAGGTTTGTGCATTGGAGTCCTTGTTCCTAATTTCGATGTGTTGTTATTGTTATTTTATATAATTTTTCTTAGTTGTCAAGCACCAATACCTTGTTGTGGTTCGAGGTTGTAATGTGATGTTATTCTGGGGCCCTCTATTAACTGTTTCTTTAATTCCGTTCGTTATGTAGTTATTTGTTTTTGTGCAGTGTTATTGCTTCTAACTTAATACTCATATAGGTTGACGGTGAGTGTCTTATAATATTATCGTCATTACTTCATCGAGGTTAGGCTCAATACTAACTAAGTACATGGGGTCGGTAACACGTATACTATTCTTCTTCACTTCTTGTGCAGATCCCAATGTTGGTCCCAACGGAGTCCAAAGGTCATTGCTCGGACCTTGTCCCAGAAGACTTTAGGAAGTGTTGCTTGGTATTTGTTGACCTTGGAGTCCCCGTCCTATCTTTTACTACTGTTTATTATACTAGACACCATTGTATTTTCAATTTCAGTCTTATATTTAGAATTGTTAGTGGTTCATACACTTGTCACACCAAATTTTGGAGTAGTTTAGACAAGTGATGGTTCTACATCTATTATACGTTGATGCTATTTCACCCTTTATAATTGTTAATGCCTCTTTATTTGTTAAACTACTTTTGTCAATGTTGGCTTGCCTAGCAAAAAGATGCTAGGCGCCATCATGATTGCATGGTTGAGATTTTGGATTGTGACAAGTTGGTATCATAGCCCTAGGTTGCATAGGTCTCACGCGTAATGAACAAGTTTAGTAGAGTCTTGAAGATCGGTATAGATACGTATCTATTTATCTTCTAGTTGGATTTACGAAACTTCACTATATTTTTTTCTCAATCGTGTGACTTTGTTCTATCATTAAGATTAAATCTTTGTTCTCTTATGCTCTTACAGATAGTGAGGACATGTACATCATCCGCAGTTGATCAGGAGCCGGAGCCCCATATTGCAGCCACTACCCGGAGTAGGGGTCTAGGTAGAGATAGAGGCAAATGTTAGCCTAAAGCACGCATAATGGCTCATATTGTCGATCCTCGAAAAAGCAGGATGATAAGATACCAATTGCGATGAAGCCAGTAGGGTCAACTCAGGTCCTAGAGGGGTTCATTACCACCCCAGCTCTTCAGAACGCTTGATGACGTCCAAATTCACTACTAAAAAGTAAATGGACACGGTCGCATGCAATATATTATACCCAACTATGAGTCGGGGTTGAATTCCATTGAGAATAATATGTAGGTGATTAGGCGTGTAAGAGAATTATCACTTATTATGCTAAGCTAAACACGTAGAAGGTGATTGTGAAAATATTTATAACTAATTGCGAAAATGTAAACTAACCTAAAAACGAGTAAAATGATCAAACAACTACAAGTATGGATGAATTGGGAATTATACTCAAGTAATGGTCCACTGTATTTTACGATTTTACAAATATCATCGAGTTTATGTTAACTAGCCTTGGGTAATAATTCTATTTTAGCTTCATCCGAAAACTATCAAGACTTCCTAATTGAATTATTCCTAAAACAATTAAGAGATTAAGCATACTCGAATATCGCTAAAAGTAGTTCAATCCTATCCCTGGGTAGAATCTATAAAGTGAGGGTCAACGCCTCAAGTTCTTGTAAATTAATCTTTCCAACCCCAAAAATTATATTTCTCAAAATCAATTCGAACTAAATGGGCGAGTCTTAGGGTTAGATAATCCATTTGGAAACATAAAAGAACAAGAATAATTAAAAAAAAAAACTCATTTCATAATAAATAAAAATCATCCAATACATAAGCACAAAAAAAAAAAAAATTTAATCCACATTTTAAACATGAATATTCTCATGGAAAAAAATACTACACACTTAAATTTTTATTACAAAGCAAGGAAATGAAGAAATGAACATAAATGGGTAAGAAATTCGCAACGAAAAGCTTCAAATCTTCAGGATTCAAGTGTATGTGAAAGAACCCTAGCACAAAAACTTGTGTTCTCTAGTCAAGAGATGTCAAAGATGTCCAGAGATTGGCCAAAGATGCCAAAGATGAGCTAGGTAATGTATTAAAGGGTTTGGGATGAAGAAAATATGAGATGTCAGAAGTGCCCAGAACTGAAGCGCGACATTTGCAATTGCGAACCTTGACATCACTGTTGAACATCACATATGCGATTTGTATGTTCGCAATTGCGAACTAGGCATTGTGCACTTGGTTTTGCATTTGCGATTAAGGACTTCACATTTGCGCAAGTTGACTGCCTGGTTTGACTTCGCATTTGTGACCCTCTTTTCGCATTTGCGAGAATTGACTGGAATGGTTGAGTTCGCATTTTCCAAGCTTATGTCGTATTTGCGACAGCTGGGGCCATTTTACATATTTCTTTTTTTCAACTTCTTTTTGACTCATTTTCACTTGGTTTCTTCATGATCACTTTTAAATCACATAGAACTTGTAAAACAGAAGTAAACGACATTAAACACACGATTTTATCAATTGAAAATAGAAAAAATATAAGCTTAAAGACGAGATAAAATTGTAAAATACAAATTTATCAAACCCCTAAACTATTGCTTGTCCTTAACCAATGAAAGAGACAAAATCTCCTTCCAAGTATTTAACTCAATAGTGCATCACTAACATGCCAAGTCAAAAAGGTCTACGACAGGCACAAACACATGACGTCGATTGGTACTAACAATTAATCCAACGCATATGAAACACCAAAAACTTCTCATGAATTTCATTACAATTCAAGTGCTCAAACACTATGTTAATCAAAGAAGCAATCAAGTCATGACACTAAGCTTCAAAATTTACCTCTTTATCAAAATTAACTTCCTTTGTACATTCCTCCCAATTGAAAATGGGATTAAATTCACAACTTAAATCTCATGTTCCCCACACTTAAGAGAGAATCCCACACTCATAATGTCACGCCCCAAAATCCCACCATCGGGCAGTGATGGCATCTAACGTTTAACCCGCTAGACAAGCCAACGTGTATAGATAAACTAGCATATTAACATCAATTTAATAGGATAAACTAAATGGTTCACAATTTAACAGCAGAAATAAATACGGTCTCATACTAAATAAGGATAACATAATACAACAACGCGTAAGTTTTCTCAAAACCTAGAATCACCAACTCATGAACTGTCTATAAGAGTGCTAAATACAAATATGAAAGGAATACATGTCTGCCTCTGAAACTGGAGGAAAAATAAGACAAAATCAAAGTCAAATGGGATGGAAGAGACGCCAAGGCCCACGAACGCCAGCGGGTATACCTTGAAGCCTCTATGATAAGCTGGAAGACACTCCCACTAATGATGTCCTCCGGGTCCGGCTGCGTAATCTGCACAACATAAAAAGTGCAGGTGTAGCATCAGTACAACCGACCTCATGTATTGAGTAAGTCCCAAGCCTAACCTCGACGATGTAGTGACGAGGCTAAGACACGACGACAAAATGTACATGTGCAGTTCAATAATATAGCAAAAACTAAACAAGAGTACGATTACGGGAGAACATGCTGGGGGTAGGAGATGGCAAATACTGGAATGACAGAAACGAAAACAACAGTCTGAAATATCTAAAATAATAATGTGAAATGACAACACATATTGAACAATGAAAGATGCGGCACAGCACGTCCTATCGTGCATAATAACAATTTAAATCACGGCACAGAATGTCCCCTCGTACATAATCAATATAAACACGGCACAAAATGTCCCCTCGTGTATAATAACAATATAAACATGGCACGAAATGTCCTCTCGTGCATAATAATATTATAAGACATGGCACAAAATGTCCCATTGTGCATAATCAACATAAACATGGCACGAAATGTCCCCTCGTGCATAATAATAATATAAGACATGGCACGAAATGTCCCCTCGTGCATAATCAATACAAACATGTCACGGAATGTCCCCTCGTGCATAATAAATATAAACATGGCACAGAATGTCCCCTCGTGCATAATAAATATAAACATGGCACGGAATGTCCCCTCGTGCATAATCAACATAAACATGGCACGTAATGTCCCCTCGTGCATAATAAATATAAACATGGGAACGGCATCACCCTTCGTGCTTTGACACTCTTTCTTACCCAAACAGAAATCACAAACTAGGGCAAGGAAATAAGCAGAGTAAAAATAAAATCCCGGCAAGGGAACATCAATTTAACAATTAAATCCCGGCAAGGGAACACCAATTAAACAATCAAATCCCGGCAAGGGAACACCAATTAAACAATCAAATCGCGGCAAGAGAACTATACAATGATGACCCCGCAAGGGTATATTTCAATAACTCTTTCTCGTTCTTTCACTTTCATTTCCATGATTGATTCTATTACTTGAGCCAATGCTCCAAAGGATGTAATTATCTCATATACCTTCAATATTCTTTTCACAAGTTGAGCCAATGCTCCAAAGATGTAATTCTTTCATATATTTTCATTAATCATTTCACAATTTGAGCCAATGTTCCAAAGATGTTTAAAGACTACAATTCACTCCACATATTCTTCACAACATATAGAAATCCTCAATTAGGCATAGAAATTACAACAAAGTCAGAATATTCACAATACAGGGGACTCACGGTCATGCTAGACACCAATGGATAGATACTCGTCACCATGCCTATAAATCATATTTGACAATTAGAAAATAGCAAATAATACTCAACTCTTATTCCCTCAAGATAAGGTTGGACCAAACACTTACCTCGGGTCCAAAGTATAGCAATCAACCCTCTAACACCGCCTTTCCTTTAGAATTCGACTCCGGAATGGTATTATCTAGATATAATCAACTCAAGTATATCAATAAGGATTCAATGATTCATCTACATGACCTAATTATCCATTTCCTAGCATTCTTCCAAAATTATCAAAATTTGACCACGGGTGTCACGCCCCGAAATCCCACCATCGGGCTGTGATGGCGTCTAACGTTGAACTCGCTAGACAAGACAACGTATGTAGCTAAATTAGCATAATAACCTCAATCTAACAGAGTAAACTAAATATGTTCACAATTAAATAGCGCAAATAGATACGGTTTTAAGTTAAGTAAATACAATCACAATACATCGACGCAAAATATCCCAAAACCTGGTTTCACAAACTCACGAACTGTCTAAGAGTGCTAAATACAAGTCTGAAAGGAAATACATGTCTGCCTCTGAAACTAAAGGAAAAACAAGACAGAATCGAAGATAAAGTGATGGAACAGACGCCAAGGCCCACGAACGCCAGTGGGTATACCTTGAAGCCTCTATGATGAGCTGGAAGACACTCCCACTAATGATGTCCTCCGGGTTCGGCTGCGTAATCTGCACAACATAAAGTAGTGCGGGTGAAGCATCAGTACAACCGACCCCATGTACTGAGTAATTTCCTAGCCTAACCTCGGCGAAGTAGTGACGAGGCTAGAACGAGACTACCAAATAAACCTGTGCAGTTCAAATAAATATATATACATATATGTAATGGATAAGAAATATAGGGAGAAAACAATGAATAAATGAAGGGGGACATGCTGTGAGGAGATAGAAATTTCATATAGGAAATCTCAATAAATAAAAATAACAACAAGCCAGCATATCAATAAGGACAGAAATCACCAACTTGTCGGCATCACCCATCGTGCTTTTACTCTCGTCCTCACTATGCAATGTATAATGTAATCAATATAAATCATGGCACGACATCACCTTTCGTGCTTTTACTCTCGTTCTCATGAAGCAATGTGTAATGTAATCAATGTAAATCATTGTACGACATCACCCTTCGTGCTTTTACTCTCGTCCTCATTATGCAATGTATAATGTAATCAATGTAAATCATGGCACGGCATCACCCTTCGTGCTTTTACTCTCTTTCCTCACTGTATAATCAATGAATATGGTATGGAATGGTACATCGTACGGCACGACATCACCCTTCGTTCTTTACACTCTTTCCTCACAATATCAAACAATGAACGACATCGCCCTTCGTGATTTAGCACTCTTCCTCACCCAAACAGCAATCACAAACAAGGGCAAGGGTGTAAACAAAATAGAATTAATAACCCCGGCAAGGGAACAATATCAAACAATGCACGGAATCACCCTTCGTGCTTTAACACTCTTCCTCACAGTGCACAGCATCACCCTTCGTGCTTTACCACTCTTTCCCACCTGAACATCAATCACAAACAAGGGCAAGGGAATAAACAGAATAGAATAGAAATCTCGGCAAGGGAACATCAATTAAACAATTAAATCCTAGCAAAGGAACAATGTCAAAAATTAAATCCCGGCAAGGGAACAACAACAGTAATCTCAACATCCCAACAAGGGAGACAATATCAACGCAACAATGACCCGGCAAGGGTATTATCATAGTAACTCTTTCTCTCTCTTTCACTTCATTTCATAATTTACTCTATTACTTGAGCCAATGCTCCAAAGATACATTTATTTCATAAACATTCTTTGTTCGTGTTACAATTTGAGCCAATGCTCCAACAAACTTTACAGATTACAATGCCCTTCACATATTCTTCAAGACATATAGAAATCATCAATTAAGCATAGAAATTACCACATAATCAGAATATTGACAATATAAGGACTCACGGTGATGCTAGACACCAATGTATAGATACTCGTCACGATGCCTATACATCATATTTGACAATTAGCAAGTAGCAAATTATACTCAACTCCTATTCCCTAAAGCTAAGGTTAGACCGATCACTTACCTCGGGTCCAAAGTATAGCAATCAACCTTCTAACACCTCCTTTCCTTTAGAATTCAACTCCGGAATGGTATTATATAGGCATAACCAACTCAAGTATATCAATAAGGATTCAATTATTCAAGTACATGGCCTAATTATCCATTTCCTAGCATTCTTTCAAAATTATCAAAATTTGACCCCGGGCCCACTCGCTCGGATTCTTAAAACTCTCGAAGAAAACAATCACCCAAAGCCTAAGGATCATAAATATACAATTTTCACTTGATTTCATAGACAATTCACAGAAAATTTCTCAATGATCACAAGTTTTAGGTCACTACCCAATTTCTTGTATTTTTGCACCAGTTTATGAAGTTAATTAGGCTAAGATGCATGCATGAAACGAATTTATGGGTGGAATTTACTTACCTTTCAAGACCTGGTCGAAAGATCTTAAAAATAGTGGAAATCGCCCAAGGAGGAAGATGAAACATGAGAGAAATGGGTTTTAAACCCGTACTTAAACTCACTGCCTGAGCAGTGATCGCACCTGTAATGGCTAGGACCGCACCTGTGGTCTCGCATTTCCGAGAAAAATCTCGCACCTGCGGAATTAGGCTGGGGGTCTCGGATCACACCTGCCAAAGGTGAGAACGCACCTGCGGTCTCGCATTTGCGAGAAATGCTACGCACCTGCGATGGTTGGCCAGGCCACTAGTGGTCGCACCTACGATGCCTGGGACCGCACTTGCGGTCTCGCACCTGCGATGCTGGGCAACCGCACTTGTGGTCACACCAGAGCAGGTGCACCAGCAGATGTGTTTGTTGGTTTTTAGCCTTGTTAGGTGCCCGGAAGGCACCTGGGCCCACCCGAGCCCTAGTCCAAATATACCAACGAGTCCCAAATCATCATACGGACTCGAAATGACACCCCTAAAGCTCAAGAACCAAACTTAGGAATTTTAAGTTTTCTAACTTCGCTAACAACGTGCCGAACTGACCTATACACCTCGGAATGATACCAAACTTCACAGTTAACTCACATAACATCCTACGAACTTGACCGTGAGATCAAATTGCCAAAACAACATCATTCACATCGAATTAGGCCTCAAAATCCATGAATTCTATCAAATTTCATAAAACATCAAATTTTCCATTTTTAAGTGCGAAACACATCAAACGAAATCTGATTTCAACCAAACTTTACAGAAAGTGCTTAAATCATATTTAAGACCTGTAACTAGTGCCGGAACAAAAATACGGGCCCGATACAATTACTTTCTAATCAGATTTCATTTTCAATTTCCTTAAACATTTTCAGAAAACAATTTTACTCAAAAATTTATTTCTCGGGCTTGGGACCTCGGAATTTGATTTCGGGCATACGCCCAAGTCCCATATTTTCCTACGGACCCTCCGGGACCGTCAAATCATGGGTCCGGGTCCGTTTACCCAAACTATTGACCGAAGTCAAATTTAATCTTTTTAATATCAAATCTTAGCATTTTTCATAGAATTTCATATTTAAGCTGTTCGGCTACGCGCCCGAACTGCGCACGAAAATTGAGGCAAATACAAATGAGGTTTTCAAGGCCTCGGGAGTACGGAATAGGTAATAAAAAGAGTGATGACCCTTTGGGTCGTCTGAATCTCCACCTCTAAAACAACTGTTCGTCATCGAACGGACAGAAGAAGGAAGTACCTGAGTCGGGAAATAAATGAGGGTAACGGCTCCGCATATCGGATTCGGACTCCCAGGTCGTTGCCTCAAGAGGCTGACCTCTCTACTGAACACGAACAGACGGGAAACTCTTGGATCTCAACTGACGAATCTGCTGGTCTAGAATAGCTACCAGCTCCTCCTTATAAGATAAGTCCTTGTCCAACTGGACAATGCTGAAATCTAGCACGTGGGCTAGATCGTCGTGATACCTCCGAAGCATGGACACATGAAAAACTGGATGTACGGCTGATAAGCTAGGTGGCAACGCAAGTTTATAAGCCTGCTCTCCCACTCGATCCAGAATCTCAAACGGACCAATGAATCTAGGGCTAAGCTTGCCCTTCTTTCCGAATATCATCAAGCCCTTCATAGGCGACACTCGGAGCAATACTCGCTCACCAACCATGAAAGCCACATCTCGAACCTTGCAATCTGCATAACCCTTTTTCCTGGAGTGAGTTGTACGAAGCCTATCCTGAATTATCCTTACCTTGTCCAAGGCCTCCTGAACCAAATCTGTACCCAACAACCGAGCCTCTCCCGGCTCAAACCATCCAACCGGAGATCGACACCGCCTACCATATAAAGTCTCATAAGGAGCCATCTGGATGCTCGACTGATAGATGTTGTTGTAGGCAAACTCCGCTAAAGGCAAGAACTAATACCACGATCCTCCAAAGTCAAGAAAACAAGCTCGGAGCATATCCTTCAATATCTGAATAGTCCGCTCGGACTGCCCATCCGTCTGAGGATGAAATGCTGTACTCAACTCCACCTGGGTGCCTAACTCTCGATGACCTGCTCCCCAGAAACGCGAGGTAAAATGCGCGCCCCGGTCCGAAATGATAGATACCGGCACACTATGAAGGCGAACAATCTCCCAGATATAGATCTCAACTAACCTCTCGGATGAATAGGAGACTGCCACATGAATGAAATGCGCTGACTTAGTCAACCTATTAACAATGACCCAAACTGCGTCGAACTTCTTGCGGGTCAACGGAAGTCCAGTAACAAAGTCCAATTTGATCCTCTCCCACTTCCACTCGGGAAGCTCAATCCTCTTAAATAAACCACTAGGCCTCTGATGATCATACTTAACCTGTTGACAATTCAAACACTGCTCCACATATGCCACAATATCCTTCTTCATTCTACGCCATCAATAATGTTGCCGCAAATCCAAATACATCTTCGCGGTGCCCGGATGAATAAGGTACCGGGAACTATGGGCCTCATCTAAAATCAACTCTCAAATCCCATCCACATTAGGCACACAAACTCGCCCCTGCAATCTCAAAACACCATCATCATCTAAGGTCACCTGCTTGGCACCTCCGCGCTGCACCATGCCTCTAAGGACACACAAATAGGGATCATCAAACTGCCGATCACGGATACGCTCTAATAATAAAGAATGAGCGACCGTACAAGCCAACCCTCGACTAGGCTCAGAAATATCCAACCTCACAAATCGATTGGCCAAAGCCTGAACATCCAAAGTAAGTGGCCTCTGACTGACCGGAATAAAAGCAAGACTACCCATGGTAGCTGACTTCCTACTCAAAGCATCGGCCACCACCTTGGCCTTCCTCGGGTGATATAAGATGGTAATATCATAATCTTTCAACAACTCCAACCACCTTCTCTACCTCAAATTCAACTCCTTTTTCTTGAACAAGTACTGAAGACTCTTATGATCAGTGGATACCTCACACGCCACGCCATACAGATAGTGCCTCCAAATCTTCAATGCGTGGACAATGGCTGCTAACTCTAAATCATGCAATGGATAGTTCTTCTCATGAATCTTCAACTACCTTGAAGCATAAGAATTGACCTTGCCATCCTGCATCAACACTGCGCCAAGCCCAATACGGGAAGCATAGCAATAGACTGTATAAGGCCCTGAACCTGTGGGCAAAACCAACACTGGTACCGTAGTCAAAGCTGTCTTGAGCCTCTGAAATCTCGCCTCACACTCATCCGACCATCTGAACTGGGCACCCTTCTGGGTCAACCTGGTCATCGGGGATGCAATAGATGAGAATCCCTCCATGAACCGACGATAATAGCCTGCTAATCCCAAGAAACTCCAAATCTCTATAGCTGATGCTGGTCTAGGAGAGTTCTTGACTACCTCAATCTTCTTCGAGTCAGCTTGAATACCCTCTACTGATACAACATGACGCAGGAATGCAACTGAACTAAACCAGAACTCACACTTCAAAAACTTTGCATAAAGCTGACTGTCCTTCAGAGTCTGAAGAACCACTCTGAGATGCTGCTCGTGCTCCTCCTAACTGCGGGACTATATCAATATATCATCAATGAAGACTATCACGAACGAGTCCAAATAAGTCCTGAACACTCGGTTCATCAAGTCCATAAAAGCTGCGGGAGCATTCGTCAACCCAAACGACATGAGCAAAAACTCATAATGCTCGTACCGAGTGCAGAAAGCTGTCTTAGGGATATCAGATTCCCTAACTCAACTGATGGTAGCCGGATCTCAAGTCTATCTTTAAAAATATCCTAGCACCCTGAAGCTGATCGAACAAATCATCAATCCTCGGCAGTGGATACTTATTCTTGATTGTAACCTTGTTCAATTGCCGGTAACCAATGCACATCCTCATCGAACCATCTTTTTTCTTCACTAACAACACTGGAGCACCCCAAGGAGAAACATTGGGTCTAATGAAACCCTTCCCAAGCAAATCCTGCAACTGTTCCTTCAACTCTTTCAACTCTGGCGGGGCCATGCGATACGGCAGAATAGAAATGGGTTGGGTGCCCGGGGCCAGATCAATGCAGAAATCAATGTCCCTATCGGGTGGCATCCCCGACAGGTCCAAAGGAAACACCTCAGGAAACTCACGAACCACGGGTACCGAATCAATAGGGGGAACCTCAACGGTAGAATATCGCACATAAGCCAAATAAGCCAAACACCCGTTTGCGACCATACGCTGAGCCTTCACACATGAAATAACACTGCAGGTAGAATGACCAGGAGTTCCTTTCCACTCCAAATGGGGCAAATCTGGTAAGGCTAAGGTCAACGTCTTGGCATGACAATCCAAGGTAGCATGATATGGGGATAACTAGTCCATCCCCAATATAACATCAAAGTCGACCATACCCAAAAGCAACAAATCAACACGGGTCTCAAGACCCCCAATCACCACAACACAAGAACGATGGACTCGATCGACCACGATAAAATCACCCACCGGTGTAGATACATAAACAGGAATACTCAGCGAATCACTAGGCATGACCAGGTATGGTGCAAAATAAGAGGACACATACGAATGCGTAGACCCTGGATCAAATAGAACTGAAGCATCTCTGTCACAAACCCGAATAGTACCTGTAATGACTGCATCAAAAGACTCAGCCTCTGGCCTATCTGGAAGAGCATAACATCGGGGATCGGCCCCACCACCCTGAACCACATCTCTGGGAAGGCCGGTTGCTGGCTGGCCTCTACCTCTGGCAGCCTGAGCTCCACCTCTATGACCTCTACCTCCACCTCTAGCACCTCTACCCCAACCCCTAGCTAGCTGGGCAAGCTGTGGAACACCTAGTGCATGTACCATGGCATGAGAACCCTGATGCTGAGAACTACCTGATGCTCGAGGGCAGAACCTAGCAAGGTGACACGGATTGCCACAAGTGTAACAAGACCTCGGCTGCTGAGGGAATTGAATTTGATCCTGTCGACCTGAATGACCACCCCGAAAACTCTAATGCGGCGGTGCATTGATGGGAGCTGGTGGCGCACTGTAAGGCTACTGATCGGAATGGTGCGTCTGATAACCACGACCACCTGAAGTACAATGGGAAACCATGAGAGTTAACTGAAAAGGTCTAGGAGGATGACCACTGCCTGAAGAATCCCTACCCCCAGATGAGGCTCCACTGAAATGGCCGAAATGATGGGGCCTCTTGTCAGCCCCCTAACCACCTCCCTGTGACAAAATCATCTCAATCCTCCTGGCCACATTGGCCGCATCCTAGAACGATATGTCTATACTTGACTCTCTAGCCATCTGAAGTCTGATAGGCCGGGCCAATCCCTCAATAAACCTCCAAACCCTCTACCGATCAGTGGGAAGTATCATAAGAGCATGTCGGGCTAGAGTGATAAACCTGGTCTCGTACTGAGTGACGGACATGGATCCCTGCTGGAGACGCTCAAACTGCATCCAAAGGTCCTCTCTCGAAGTAATGGGAAGGAACCCAGAAATACCTCTGAGAACTGAGTCAAAGTCAAAGGTGTAGATCCAGCTGGTCGGGCTAGGAAAAAATCTCTCCACCAACTCTTGGCTGCGCCTGATAACCGAAAAGTAGCGAAGTCAACCCCATTTGACTCTACTGTGCCCATATTTCGATGAACCTCATGGGAGCTATCAAAATAATCCTGGGGGTCCTCTGATGGTAAACCAGTGTAAGTAGTAGTAAATAACTTGGTGAACCTCTCCAGTCTCCACAGAGCATCTACTGACATAGGTGCTCCCTCTGCTACCAGTGCTGCAATACCCGGCTGAGCTACTCCGGCTGGCTGAGGTACCGGAGTCTGTAACTGTAGAGCTAGCTTCTCTGGCACGTGGGCGGCAGGAGTCTGGGCACCTCCCCCAGCCTAAGAGACGGTTGATGTTGTAGGAAGAAGACCCGCTTGTGCTACACTCTCCATGAGTCCGACTTGACAGACAATGGCGTCCTAAAGCACTAGGGTAGCTATGAACCCCTCTGGGACCTGAGCTGGTCCAACTGGGACTGCCGGAATTGGGACCTCCTCCTCAGACTCTACCTGAGGGTCCTCTACTGGGCTGTTTCTCTATGCTGAGCCCGCCCCTGGACTCGGCCTCTAGCACGGCCTCGTCCTCGACCTCGACCCCGGGTAGGAGCTGTAGCAAGAGTGTCAGGCTGTTGAGCGGAACCAAGGGAAGGACGCGTCCTCGCCATCTGCGAGAGAATAGAATAGAAACTCAATCAGTACTCAAAATCATAGCGCACGACAGATAAGAAAGGAAATATGGAGTCATCCTAACTTTGCAGCCTCTAGGGGATAAGTACAAACGTCTCAGTACCGATCCCTCAGACTCTACCAAGTCGTCCGTGAGTTGTGAGACCTAAGTAACCTAGTGCTTTGATACCAACTTGTCACGCCCCGAAATCCCACCATCGGGCCGTGATAGCGTCTAACATTGAACCAGCTAGACAAGCCAACGTATATAGCTAAACTAGCATAATAACCTCAATCTAATTCCGTTCACAGTTAAACAGCGGTAATAGATTCGACTTTAAGCTAAGTAAAGACAATCACAATACATCGACGCAAAATTTCCCAAAACCTGGTGTCACAAACTCACGAACTGTCTAAGAGTGCTAAATACAAATCTAAAAGGAAATACATGACTGCCTCTAAAACTAAAGGAAAAACAAGACAGAATCAAAGATAAAGGGATTGAAGAGACGCCAAGGCCCACGAACGCCAGCGGGTATACCTTGAAGCCTCTATGATGAGCTTGAAGAAACCCCCACTAATGATTTCCTCTGGGTCTGGCTGCGTAATCTGCACAACATAAAGAACTGCAGGTGTAGCATCAGTACAACCGACCCCATGTACTGAGTAAGTTCCTAGCCTAACCTCGGCGAAGTAGTGTCAAGGCTAGAACCAGACTACCAAATAAACCTGTGCAGTTCAAATAATTATATATATATATGTGCAACGGATTAGAAATATATGGAGAAAACAACGAATAAAGGAAGGGGGACATGCTTTGGGGAGGTAACAATTTCATATAGGAAATCTCAATAAAGAAAAAGAACAACAAGCCAGCATATTGATAAGGACAGAAATCACAAACTTGCACAGCATCACCGTTCGTCCTTTTACTCTCGTCCTCACTATGCAATGTATAATGTAATCAATGTAAATCATGGCACGCCATCACCCTTCGTGCTTTTACTCTCGTCCTCACTATGCAATGTATAATGTAATCAATGTAAATCATGGCACGGCATCACCCTTCGTGCTTTTACTCTCGTGCTCACTATGCAATGTATAATGCAATCAATGTATATCATGGTAAAGCATCACCCTTCGTGCTTTTACTCTCTTTCCTCACTATATAATAAATGAATATGGTACGGAATGGTACATCGTACGACACGACATCACCCTTCATGCTTTACACTCTTTCCTCACAACATCAAACAATGCACGTCATCACCCTTCGTGCTTTAGCACGCTTCCTCACCCAAACAGCAATCACAAACAAGGTCAAGGGAGTAAAGAGAATATAAATAATAACCCCGGCAAGGGAATAATATCAATCAATGCACGACATCACACTTCGTGCTTTAACACTCTTCCTCACAGTGCACGGCATCCCCCTTTGTGCTTTAACACTCTTTCCTACCCAAATAGCAAACACAAACAAGGGAAAGGGAGTAAACAGAATAGAATAGAAATCCCAGCAAGGGAACATCCATTAAACAATTAAATCTCGGCAAGGGAACAATGTCAACAATTAAATCACGGCAAGGGAACAACAACAAAAATCTCAACATCCCAACAAGGGAGACAATATAAACACAACAATGACCCGGCAAGGGTATTATCTTAGAAACTCTTTCTCTCTGTTTCATTTCATTTCATAATTTACTCTATTAGTTGAGCCAATTTTCCAAAGATACATTTATTGCATAAACCTTCTTCGTTCGTGTTACAATTTGAGCCAATGCTCCAACAGAGTTTACAGATTACAATTCCCTTCACATATTCTTCACAACATATAGAAATCATCAATTAAGCATGGAATACCACATAATCAGAATATTGACAATATAAGGACTCACGGTCATGCTAGACACCGATGTATTAATACTCGTCACCATGCCTATACATCGTATTTGAAAATTAGCAAGTAGAAAATAATACTCAACTCCTATTCCCTCAAGCTAAGGTTAGAACGGTCACTTACCTCGGGTCCAAAGTATAGCAATCAACCTTATAACACCTCCTTTCATTTAGAATTCAACTCCGGAATGGTATTATCTAGGCATAATCAACTCAAGTATATCAATAAAGATTCAATGATTCAACTACATGGCCTAATTATCCATTTCCTACCATTCTTTCAAAGTTATCAAAATTCGACCCCAGGCCCACTCGCTCGGATTCTTGAAACTCTCGGAGGAAACACTCACCCAAAGCCTAAGGGTCACAAATATACGATTTTCACTAGATTTCATGGACAATTCACAGAAAATTTCTCAATGATCACAAGTTCTAGACCACTACCCAATTTCTTGAATTTTTGCACTAGTTTATAAAGTTAATTAGGCTAAGATGCATGCATGAAACGAATTTATGGGTGCAATTTACGTACCTTTCAAGACCTGGTCGAAAGCTCTTAAAAATGGTGGAGATCGCCCAAGGAGGAAGATGAAAAATGAGAGAAATGGGTTTTAAACCCGTACTTAAACTCACTGCCTGAGCAGGGATCACATCTGCGATGGCTGGGACAGCACCTGCGGTCTCGCATTTCTGAGAAAATTCTCGCACCTGCGGAATAAGGCTGCGGGTCTGGGATCGTACCTGCGTGAGTTGCTCTGCACCTGCGATGGCTGGCCAGGCCACTGGTGATCACACATGCGAAGCCTGGGACCGCACTTGCGGTCTCGCACCTGCGATGCTGGGCAACCGCACATGCGGTCACACCAAAAATTAGGAATTTTAAGTTTTCTAACTTCGCTAACAACGTGCCGAACTGACCTATACACCTCCGAATGATACAAAACATCACATTTAACTCACATAACATCCTACGAACTTGCCCGTCGATAAAATCGCCAAAAAAACATCGTTCACATCAAATTAGGCCTCAAAATCCATGAATTCTACCGAATTTCATAAAGCATCAAATTTTCCATTTTTAAGTCCGGAACACATCTAACGAAATCCGATTTCAACAAAACTTTACAGAAAGTGCTTAAACCATATATAAGACCTGTACCGGGCGCCGGAACAAAAATACGGGCCTGATACCATTACTTTCTAATCAGATTTCATTTTCAATTTCCTTAAACATATTCAGAAAAACAATTTTACTCAAAAATTCATTTCTCGGGCTTGGGACCTCGGAATACGATTCCGGGCATACACCCAAGTCCCATATTTTCCTACGGACCCTCCTGGACTGTCAAATCACGGGTCCGTATCCGTTTACCCAAAATGTTGACCGAAGTCAAATTTATTTATTTTAATATCAAATCTTAGTATTTTTCATAGAATTTCATATTTAAGTTGTCTAGCTACGCGTCCGGACTGCACACGCAAATCGATGCAAATACAAATGAGGTTTCCATGGCCTCAGGAGTATGAAATAGGTAATAAAATGGGTGATGACCCTTTGGGTCGTCTCACCAGGCCCGCTCGCTCGGATTCTTGAAACTCTCGAAAGAAACACTCACCCAAAGCCTATGGATCATAAATACACGATTTTTACTTGCTTTCATGGACAACTCATAGGCAATTTCTCAATGATCACAAGTTTTAGGTCACTACCCATTTTCTTGAATTTTTGTACTAGTTTATGAAGTTAATTAAGCTAAGATGCATGCATGAAACAAATTTATGGGTGGAATTTACTTACCTTACAAGAGCTGGTCGAAAGCCCTTAAAATGGTGGAAATCACCTAAGGAAGAAGATGAAAAATGAGAGAAATGGGTTTAAAACCCGTATTTAAACTTACAGCCTGAACAGTGATCGCACCTACGATGGTTGGGACCGCACCTGCGGTCTCGCACTTGCGAGAAGAAACTCGCAGCTGCGGAATTGGGCTAGGGGGTCTGGGATCGTACCTGCGAAGTGGAGACCGCACCTGCGGTCTCGCACCTGTGGTCTCGCACCTGTGTGAGATGCTCCGCACCTGCGATGGCTAACCAGGCCACTGGTGATCGCACCTGTGAAGCCTGGGACCGCACTTGCGGTCTCACACCTGCGATGCTGGGAAACCGCACCTGCAGTCACACTAGAGCAAGTGCACCAGCAACTGTGTTTGCTTGTTTTTAGCCCCGTTAGGTGCTCGGAAGGCACCTGGGCCCACCCGAGCCCTAATCCAAATATACCAATGAGTCCCAAATCATAATACGGACTCGCTCGAGCCTTCGGAACACTCAAAACAGCGCTAATACTCAAAATCCCACCCCCAAACCTCAAGAACCAAACTTAGGAATTTTAAGTTTTCTAACTTCGCTAGCAACGTGCCGAACTGACCTATGCAACTCGGAACGATACCAATTTTCGCAGTTAACTCACATAACATCCTACGAACTTTCCCGCGCGATCAAATCTCCAAAACAACATCATACACGTCAAATTAAGCCTCAAAGTCCATGAATTTTATCAAATTTCATAAAACATCAAATTTTCCATTTTTAAGTCTGAAATACATCAAACGAAGTCCAGTTTCAACCAAACTTCACATAAATATCTTAAACCATATATAAGACTTGTACCGGGCGTCGGAACCAAAATACGGGCCCGATGCCATTACTTTTAACCATATTTCATTTTAAATTTCCTTAATATTTTCAAAAAACAATTTTACTCAAAAATTCGTTTCTCGGGCTTGGGACCTCAAAATTCGATTACGGGCATACGCCCAAGTCCCATATATTCCTACGGACCCTCCGGGACCGTCAAATCACGTGTCCGGGTCTGTTTACCTAAAATGTTGATCGAAGTCAAATTTATTCATTTTAATATCAAGTCTTAGCATTTTTCACAGAATTTCATAGTTAAGCTGTTCGGCTACGCGCCCCGACTGCGCACGCAAATCGAGGCAGCTACGAATTGATTTTCAAGTCCTCGGGAGTATGGAAAGGTAATAAAACAGGTGATAACCCCTTTGGGTCGTCATACATAAATTGCAATTTAAAACATAGATGGAATATCAAATAGAAAAAATGAACTCTCTCACACAAAGATGTTCAAATTCACATAAGTAGCACCATAGGCTTACCCTTCATGTATTTTTCCACTAATATTGACAAACTTTGTTCAAAATCAATTAGGACTTAAGTGTAGTTTAGGCTTTTTGTTAAGATAGTGCATAATTTTGGCCAGAGTGACTCAAAACCTCCTCAAGCGCTACAATTTTTTGACAATCAAAGTAAACTTCCTTCAAGGACTTTTCCACCCTTTCTTCATTTTTCATTTTATCACCTAGTTTCCGTTTATTTACAATTCCTTAGTTTTCCTTCCTTTTTCAAAATAATTTTCTTTAAATCAAGGAACGTTCCACTATTTTTTTATTACCTTTCACCTCTTAAGCAACTTCCACATCGCAACTTTTCCAACCTTCCCTCCAAAACTTAGGCTTTTAGCATACTTTCAAAGTACGTAGGGAGGTAGGATGCCAAGAGATAGATCACTAAAGAGCGAAGTATTAAAGCTTATAATATGGTTGCCAAAGAAAAAGTTTAAAGGCTCAAAAAGGGTTACTAGGGAAAATATGCAAGGGTAGGAAATTTAAGGCATAATAACTATACAAGGAAGGCCTACCATCATGTTTCAAACCAAGTTAGTCTAGGATTTCTCCTTGATGCACATTCCATGCAAGTTCTAGACTACAAATAATGGAAAATAACTCATAATATATCTCACCACACATGGCACATGAAAATTCGAGTGGAATACAAATCCAAAATCCAATTGAAACCAATGACCTCAAAGAAGTCATATATAACCTAGGAGACTATTAAATGAATCAATGAGCCAAAAATTGAGTCTAATTGACATGACAATGATATTTACTTCAATTATTTTTCTTTTTCAAAGATCAAGAATTCATATGTCGAGGTTTAAATTATGTTGGTACCAAGCATGCCACAAATTGGCCAGTGGGCACAAACCCCAACAAAAACTAGATCTAAACTACAAGACTAATTTCCTTAAGAAAGTTGCCTAGCTATCCATCATCGGAAAAAGTCGACATAATAAGTTATCAAAAGTACCAGGTTCAAAAGAAAATTGACATCCTCGAAAAAAGAACCGTGGTATAAAGAAAACCAAGGATATTGTCAATAAAATAAAACAAAAAAATAAAGAAGCTAGTACACATAAAGTAAATGAAGCATACTAAAAATAACACTAAAGAAGTTAGTAAACATCAGGTAAATAAAACATACTATATAAAAAAAATTCAAGAAGCTATTAAATATACTACTATAACTCATCACATGAAAACAAAATATCAATCTACAATATCAACAGTTATGCAAAAAGCCACCCCAATTACAAATGTTGCAATGTCCTCAATGCAACTAAACAAAATAAAGTAAAATGGTGGAAAGTACTCCTTGAATACTGTATCAACTGCTCTCCTTATTTTCGGACTCAGTCGCATCCTCCTTCTATTCCACTTCCTCAAACCAATGAACTGGAGCATCATCATCTTCCGGCTCGGTCGATGGCACTGACTCTTGAGGCTTTAGAACTTTCCATATCGCCTTCACACCCTTCGATGTGCCGGAGAAGAATTTATCTCTCTTCTTCTCCCTTTTCTTCATTTTGGTGTGTGCATTTGTCAGGTTGGCATGAGAAGTACGCCAAGTACTGTGCACCATGGCCAAATCAATGTATGATTTCTCAAGCTTCTTAAGGTGATCCCCGTGCTTCTTCTGATAATCAAGATACTTCTGAAATTCTTTATTTGAAATGCATGCATAGGATCTATCAGATGTTTCCCTAAGTCCTTGTGGAAGGCCAGCTACTAGGTCGCGAATCAGCCTCATTTCCTCGGAAAGCATAGAAAGTGGTCCTCCTGCAGAAGATGATGGCTGGCTACCCTGGTCGTTCTGAGAAGAAGATCCTAACTTTCTCTTTTTTCTTTCGCGGCACCTCCCTCTCACATTTTCTTCAATGGAGCAATAGGCTTTCCTGGTTCTACCCAATTATCTCCCGGATCATCCTCAACCCCAGCAATTTGGCACAACTCAATGATGAGAGACGGGAACATTAGTGATTAACCGTCATGAATCTTATACTCCCTTAGTTCTTTGGTGAAAATCTCACCAACATTGAGTCGGATACCATCAAGAATGGAGGCTATCATTTGAGCTCTCGTTACTGGTACATTCCATATATTCCCCGCAGGGGAGATGCGACTACATATGATGGTCAGCCATATCTTTGCTTCAGCAGTGAATTCTTTTGATGTGATGCCTCTCTTTTCAGCTACCCATGGAACATCCACACCCTGGCACAATTTGGAGACCAACAACTCACCTGAGGCAAAATGTTTCTCATGGAATGGTGCTATGTCATGGTCCTGTAGGTGATATATTTGATTCGCAGTTTCAGCTCAAAATTCACCATTTTTCCACGAATCTTCATGATTATCTCTCTTAACTCGATGGTTGGAAGATTAGAATAGAATTCCCTCACCCATTTATCATTTACTTTGCAATGTTGAGAGGAAAACCAGGTCCAATCCATGTCTATAAGCCTCTGATGGAACTCAGTGTCACGACCCAAAATTCAGGAGGTCATGATGGCGTTGGACATCAATGTCAAGCAAGCTCAGTCATTAACCAATTGAAATAACTTCCCGGTTTTAATCAATTTATTACATAATAACCAATTAAAATCTGACAATTTGTAAAATGGTTTGAATAATATCCCAGAACCCGGTGTCACAAGTACATGAGCAATTTCTAAGAACTTACACAATCATTAGAAAGCCTGTCCGAAATAAAACTGGACAATGAAATTTTAAAATAAAACTGAATGCAGTACGAAGGAGACTCTGTCAGTTGCGGATTGCCTCCGGATGATGCAGCTAGCCTAAGTCTCCGAATCCTCCACATTACTATGAAAGTACCTGTGCAATATAACAGCAAGTGCAGCATGAGTACAAAAACAACGTGTACTCAGTAAGTCGCGCGCCTAACCTCAGAGAGGTAGTGACGAGAGGTCAGATTAGACACTTACTAAGGGTCACTTTAAAATATTTACGTATGACACTAAGCATGATTATCAAGGGAAATTCATTTAAAATCAAGAATAAAACATTTTCGACTCCGTTCACGTTTAACACTTTATATCTTCGTCATATTAATAACAATTAATCAACATGGTGATTTAATCAATTGACAATTTATCGACGGAAGGAAAAACTTCTTCCAAAATCCTTTTTAACAACTTCAAATCTCTTTCATTTCAATGGACAATTTTATATTTCCGGCCAGTGATTAGGCAAACTCATAACAGCTATGCAGTAAATAGCATGCGCAAGCAATGCCGAGGGTCGTTTGGCCCGAACCAACATAAACATAAACTGTGCACTGCCGATGGTCGAATGACTCGAACCATAGATGCATCTATCTGCCCCGCTCGCGAATCAATCATGTGACAAGGTTAAAAATAATAAGGCCAACCTGCTCGCGAATCATAAATGCGACTCAGGTGCTCCTAAGAATACATACACAAATACAGGGTCTTCCTACTCGCGAATCACTCATGCGACTCGAACACTCAAAGTTACACATATCCACATAATAAATTCGTATTTTTATCAAGAAAACCGTTTCTCTCGGGAAAATGGTAAAGTCTTATTAAAAGAAACATGTAATATAGGTTCTGAAATCTTTGTTCTTGAAACTCATTTGTCCAGTTTAGTAACATTCCATGACACAACCCAGTCCAGGTACACATATATTCACAGCGAAAACAATTCTCTTTTTCGAAGGTTAACACTATGAACTCTAGTTTTCTTTTAAACACCCAATTACGTATCGGTCATATCAGCAATTTAATAACATATGCAGGGTTACAGGTACGCACATGAAGCATGCTGGTGGGTCCTAGGCTACCCGGACATGGTATAATAGTAGCTACGCATGGACTCCTGTGACCTCGTGTGTACGTAGCCCCCGAAGATAATAGCATATACTACATTAATTCACCTAGGGGGACGATTCGCCCTCACAAAGTTAGAAAGGAGACTTACCTTGCTCTGAAATTCCTTAACCGGCCTCCAAGCCCTTCCGATTACCCCAAAGATCGCACAACGGTCTGAAACTATCCAAAAAACAAAAAGCCAATGAAAATATACTTTAATTATCACGGCCCCAGTTCGCCCTCCGTGATCATGTCGTGATGGCACCTAGTCCCTATAACTAGGTAAGCCTAGCAATGCGGAATATCAACATAACTTGCGGAATAATTAAGTAAAAATGGATCAATCTAAAAGAAAGACTGTAAATAAATGACACTTGGCATATTCAAACCAAAATAACACGGGAGCCTACAATACCACCCCAAAACCCGGAAACTCATGGGAACCATAGGCTAACAGAATATAATACACTGCTCTAACTCCAGAATGTCTACACAACTGTAAGGATGGATAACTTTTCACAAAAGATGGAATAAGATAGAGACTCCTGGTCTGCGGACGCGGAAGATGTACCTCGAAGTTTCTGCTGTATCTCTCAACTTCGGGGATAGTGCGCCTGAGTGGAGGTACCTGGATCTGCAAATGAAAAAACATGCACAGGGAAGGCTGAATGTTGAATGCTAGATTGATAACTATTGTTGTAAGCAAACTCTGTCAATGGTAAGAACTGAACGCAAGACCCTACAAACTCAATCACACACGCACGGAGCATATTCTCGAGAGTCTGAATAGTGCGCTCGGACTATCCGTCTGTCTTGGGGTGAAATGTTGTGCTCAACTCCACCCTGGTACCTAACTCCTGATGAACGGCTCTCCAGAACCGTTAAGTGAACTAAGTACCTCTATTTGAAATAATAGAAACTGGAATACCATGCAGACGAATGATCTCCTGAATATAAATCTCCGCCAACCTCTCCGACGAATAAGTAGTCAGTACCGGAATGAAATGGGATGATTTGGTCAGCTGGTCCACAATTACCCAAACAACATCATGCTTCCTCAAAGTCTGAGGAAGTCCAACCACAAAGTCCATGGTGATCCGCTCTCACTTTCAATCTGGAAGCTCAATCTGCTGAAGTAACCCTCCCGGTCTCTAATGCTCACATTTGACCTGCTGACAGTTGAGACACTTGGCTACAAAATCTGCTATACCCTTCTTCATTCTTCGCCACCAATAGTTCTGCCTCAAATCCTGATACATCATCGCAGTACCCAAATGGATGGAATACCACAAAATATGAGCTTCTGCTAAAATCAACTCACGAAGCCCATCAACATTGGGCACACAAATCCGACCCTTCATCCTCAATACCCCATCATCTCCAATGGTCACACCTCTTGCATCACCGTGCTGGACCGTGTCCTTGAGAACAAGTAAATGAGAATCATCGTACTGCCGCTCCCTGATACGATCGAATAAGGAAGATCGAGAAACCACATAAGCTAATACCCGACAAGGCTCAGAAAGATCCAATCTCACGAGTTGACTGGCTAAGGACTCAACATCTAAGGCTAGAGGCCTCTCAGCTGCAATAAGGTATGCCAAACTCCCCATACTCTCCGCCCGGTGACTCAAGGCGTCGGCCACCACATTGGCCTTCCTTAGGTGGTATAATATAGTGATATCATAGTCCTTTAGCAACTCTAACCATCTACGCTGGTGAAAATTTAGATCCTTCTGCCTGAATATGTGATGCAAACTCCGGTGGTCAGTATAAATCTCACAAGGCACACCGTACAAATAATGACGCCAGATCTTCAAGGCATGAACAATGGCAGCTAACTCAAGGTCATGGACAGGGTAATTCTTCTCATGTATCTTCAACTGTCTGGACGCGTAGGCAATCACCCTACCGTCCTGCATCAACACCGCTCCAAGGCCAACTCGCGAGGAATCACAATAAACTGTATAAGACCCCGAACCAGTAGGCAATATCAAGATTGGGGCTGTAGTGAAAGTTGTCTTGAGCTTCTGAAAGCTCGCCTTACACTCCTCTGTCCACTGAAATGGAGCACCCTTCTGGGTCAATCTAGTCATAGGGGCTGCAATCGATGAAAATCCCTCCACAAAACGGCGGTAGTAACCTGCCAAGCCAAGGAAACTGCGAATCTATGTAACTAAGGACGGCCTGGGCAAACTCTGCACGGCCTCTACCTTCTTCGGATCCACTCGAATGCCCTCACTCAATACCTTGTGGCCTAAGAATGCCACAGAAGTCAACCACAACTCACATTTTCAGTACTTTGCATACAACTTCTTCTCTCTCAAGGTCCGAAGCACTACCCTCAGGTGCTGCTCATGATCTTCCCGACTCCGGGAGTAAACAAGAATATCATCTATTAAAACAATGACGAACGAGTCAATATATGGCCTGAAAACACTGTGCATCGAATGCATAAATGCTGCGGGGGAATTAGTCAGCCCGAATGACATAACTAGAAACTCGTAATGGCCATACAGAGTCCTGAAAGCAGTCTTCGAGATATCCGGCTCCCGAATCTTCAACTGACGGTAACCTGAGCGCAAATCAATCTTGGAAAATACCTGTGCGCCGAGAAGCTGGTCAAATAGATCATCAATACGAGGCAAGGGATAACGATTCTTCGCTGTAACCCTGTTCAACTGGTGATAATCAATACATATGCGCATAAAACCATCATTTTTCTTCACAAACAAGACAGGAGCACCCAAGGGGAAACATTAGGTCGAATAAAACCCTTATCAAGAAATTATTGTAACTGATCCTTCAAGTCGTTCAACTCAGGAGGAGCCATATGGTTCGGAGGAGTGGAAATGGGCTGAGTTCCCGGCAACAAATCAATACCAAAATCAATGTCTTTATCGGGCGGCATGCCCAGAAGATCAGCTGGAAAAACATCGGGATAATCTCGTACCACTATAACTGAATCAACAGAAAGGGTATTAACACTGACATCTCTCACATAAAATAAATATGCGGCACACCCCTTCTCATCCATACACTGAGCTTTAAGAAAAGAGATAACTCTACTGGGAGTGTGATATAAAGTACCACTCCACTCAACACGCGGAATACCTGGCATATCCAGCGTTACGGTATTGGCATGACAATAAGGAATAGCATAATGGGGCGACAGCCAGTCCATGCCTAAGATAATATCAAAATCCACCATATCGACTAATAATAAATCAGCACTGGTCTCAAAACCACGAATAGTAACCAACCACGACCGATAAACGCAATCCACAACAAGAGAATCCACCACATGAGTAGAAACATAAACAGGAGAACCCAAAGAATCTCGGGCTATACCCAAATGCGGAGAAAATTAAGAAGACACATAAGAATACGTGGAGCGGGGATCGAATAGAACCGATGCATCTCTGTGACAAACCAGTATAATACCTGACAGAATCACAGGCAACAGCCTCGGTACGAGAAAGAATAGCATAATATCTAATCTGGCATCCCCCTCAAGGGCGACCTCTACCTCCCTGACCTCCGCCCCTAGTTGGCTGGGCAGGTGGGGTAGCAGCTGGAACTGTGATCATCGCCTGAGAACCTTGCTGTGCACGTTGTGGCTGAAAAGTCTGTGAAGATGCACCCCTAATAAGTCTGGGGTAGTCCGTAACCACATGGTGTGTATCGCCACACTCGAAACAAGCTCTTGGAGTACATGGCGGCTGTGACTGTCTAGGGCCAGGTCATCTAGACTGACCTCTAAAAGCACCCTGCGCAGGAGGCGCGCTAGAAACTGGAGGTGTATAATAAGACTCCTGAGGCCTGAGTGGAGTTGGGGTACCGCTGGCTGCTGGAAGAGCTGAATGAACTGGGCGGACAATTTAACCCCTACCCCTGATGACCTGCTGCTGGGGTACGGGCCCCAGTGTAGTGGCCTGACTCTCGAGACCTCTTGGCCTCCCTCTCCTCTCGCTCCCTAGCGAGCATACCATAGATCCTCCTAGCAATGCTCGCTACCTGCTGATAAGGAATGTCCATCTCCAAATCTCGAGCCATGCTAGATCTGATGGGTGGGACAAGACACCTAATGAACCGGCGAACCCTCTCGCGGACAGCAGCTACTAAAGCCGGTGCATGCTTGGCCAGTCTGGTGTAACGGATAGCATACTCTGAAACTGTCATAGCACCCTAGTGCAAATGCTCAAACTCTGCGCGCCATGTGTCCCTGAGGCTCTGAGGAACAAACTCTCTCAGGAACATATCTGAGAACTGGGTCCAGGTCAGTGAAGTAGCCTCGTCTGGACTGTCTACCTCATAGGTGCGCCACTAATCATAGGCGGCTCCGCGAAGTTGGAAGGTAGTAAAGGAAACCCCACTAGATCCGGCTATGCCCATAGTGCGAAGAATACGGTGACACTCCTCTAGAAACCCTAAGGCATCATCTGATGCTAGTCCACTGAATACAGGAGGATCATACTTCTTGAACCTCTCAAGTCTCCGCTGCTCGTCCTCTGAAGCAACTGACGCTTCCTCGGGCGGAACTGACACTACAGGCGGCACATGAATGATCTCTGGGACCTGTTCCACATGCACTCGCTGCTCACGAGTGCGGGCGGCGGGAGTCTGTTCTCCTCTCCCGGCCTGGGATGTGGCTACAGCAAGGGGAAGCAACCCTGCCTGACCCAGAGTGGTGTACATAGACATGAACTGTGCTAATGTCTCCTGAAGGGCTGGCGTAGTAGTGGAAGTAGGCGTGTCAGGTGTCTGGACCTCAGCTGGATCCGCTTGTGGTACCTCGGCGGTAGCTCGCGCAAGTGCTCTCACTGCACCACGTGCGCGTCCTCGGCCTCTACACCGCCCCTGACCTCTGGCGGCTGCAGTAGGGGGCACAGGTGCCTAATCGTCCCGAGTAGCACGTGTCCTCACCATCTGTGAGAGAATAGAAAATAGAGGTTTAAAATTGAAGTAAAAAATATTGCACGAAAAGGAAATAAATGAAGTGAAGATTTTTCCTAAACAATTAGATAGCCTCTCGTAGATAAGTACATATGTCCCCAGAGACTCTAATAAACCGGCATGTGTCACGTGACTCCTATGAACGTAGAGCTCTGATACCAACTTGTCACGACCCCAGTTCGCCCTCCGTGAACATGTCGTGATGGCACCTAGTCCCTACAACTAGGTAAGCCTCGAAATGCGGAATATCAACATAACTTGCGGAATAATTAAGTAAAAATGGAACAATCTAAAAGAAAGACTTTAAATAAATGCCACTTGGCATATTCAACCCAAAATAACACGGAAGTATACAATATCGCCCCAAAACCCGGAAACTCACGGGAGCCACAGGCTAACAGAATATAATACACTGCTCTAACTCCAGAATGTCTACACAAATGTAAGGAAGGATAACTTTTCACAAAAACTGGAATAATAAAGAGACTCCTGGTCTGCGGACGCGGCAGATGTACCTCGAAGTCTCTGATGTATCTCTCAACCTCGGGGATAGTGCACCTGAGTGGAGGTACCTGGATCTGCACATGAAAAAAATGCATAGGGAAGGGCATGAGTACACCACAGCGGTACTCCGTAAGTGCCAAGCCTAACCTCAGTCGGGAAGTGACGACGAATGTTAGGGCCCCACTAAGGTCAAACAATATAATAGGGATTTACAGTATGAAAATAGACAGTAATAATGAACACATCAGTGAATTAAGTCAGGTCAAACAAGGAAATAAGAAAACACAAGAACAGAGTAAACACGGAGTACGAACTGCTCAATAACAATGGTAACAATGAGGATCTCCCAGGATACCGTCCTGTAGTCCTTTTCTTAATTGTCTAGTGGATATCCCGGAATACTGTTCCGTAGTCCATCATATGTATAACCGAAGGATCATCATATGTGCAGGGGGATCTCCCGGGATATCGTCCCGTAGTCCCAAAGTAAATATGCAGGGGGATCTCCCGGGATAATGTCTCGTAGTCCCAAAGTAAATGTGCATGGGGATCTCCTAGGATAATGTCCCATAGTCCCAAAGTAAATATGCAGGGGGACCTCCCGGGATAACGTCCCGTAGTCCCAAAGTAGATAGACAGCCACAACAAGAAGACGTTCAGAATTAGAGTGCAAAAATACAAGGCAACAAGTAATTGTAGTCTAACATGCTTCACGTAGTGCATTTAAGGGAATTTAAGCAAATAGGCAATTCATGGAAACTAGGTATGATTTTCTAAGCTAACATAGACTATAGTTGCAATTAGAATAAAACAGGTACGAAAGAAACTCAGGCTAAATATTTTAAGTAAAACTTGATTTTCAACAATTAGCACAAGTAAGCGCTCCTCACCTCACGTACAAGGCATTCAATTACCAAATATCACATCCTAAGGGGTAAGGTCCCCCACACAAGGTTAGAGAAGCCACTTACCTCTAACCGGCTCAAAATCAACTCGACACAACACGTTTGCCACGAGTATCCGACTCCAAATGGCCCAAATCTATACAATTCAATTGCATATCCTAAATAACATCTCATGCAACTGATTTTTACTGTTTAATTCAAGCTAAGGCGCGAAATTAGGTAAAATGACAAAAATGCCCCTCGAGCCCACGTCTTGGAATCGGGTAAAAGTTATATTTCCTGGACACCCATTCACTCACGGACTCATTTAACCAGAAACAATCGAAATCCGATGCCAAAAACCCCATAAATTTTAAGAATTTCGGGTTGGGGAAATTTCATTAATTTCCTATTGTTTTCCCCCATTTTTGATAATTAAACTAAAGAAAACAATGGGGATTAATGGGCTAACAATGAATTAGGATTAGGAAATGTTACCTATGATCCTTCTCTTCAAAACCCACTGAAAATCGCCAATTATTGAGCCCTTACACGATTTAGAATTATGAGATGAACTCTCGAATTTTTGGAATAAAACACACAGGGAATTCGCACCTGTGGGCTCGATCACCGCACCTGCAGAAAAAGCATCGTAGGTGCGCAATTCACTGAAATTTCACTAGCGCCGCACCTGCGGTCGTTTGGTCAACTCTGCGGTCCCGCACCTGCGGAACCCAGCTCGTACCTTCGACCACTGGCCTAATCCACCCTATATCGCACCTGCAATCAATCCCCATGCGCCTGCGAGTCCGTACCTGCGGAAAAAATCTTCGCAGGTGAGAAGACACCAGAAGAGGCTTGGTTCAGCAGTAGCTAAGTCCCAAATTTTCACCCGTTAAGCATCTGAAACAACCCCGAGGCCCCCAGAACATCAACCAAAACCACCAACCAACCTTAACACCTTATTTGAACTAGGTTGAGCCTTAAAAACACGTCTCATAACCTCAAAATCATTGATTATGCACAGGTTCAAGCGTAAGAACTTAGGAAAATTCTAGAATTCACATCCGACGCCGAAACACGTCTAAATCATCCGAATGACCTCAAATTTTGCACACGCATCCCAAATGACATGACGGAACTACTGCAAACTTTCGGAATTTAATTCCGACACTCGGATCAAAAACTCACTATTGGACTGGAAACTCCAAAAATTCAAACTTCGGCATTTCAAGCCTAAATGAGCTACAGACTTCCAAAATACATTCCGAACACGCTCCCAACCCCGAAATCACCTAACGGAGCTAACAGAACCATTTCGAGCCTGTCTTCACACTGCTCCAACTGCGGGCAACTTTCCAACACTTAAGCTCTCATTTAGGGACTAAGTGTCCCAAAATTCTCCGAAACTCAAAACCGAACATCCCGGCAATTTAATTTAGCAGCAATAGACTTTGTGAAAAATAGTTAATAGGGGATCGAGGCGTTAATTCTTAAGATGACCGACTGGGTTTTCACATCCTCTTACACTTAAAAACTCGTTCGTCCTCAAACAAGCATAAATACATACCTGAAGTAGTGAAAAGATGAGGGTAACTGCTGGGCATATCCTGCTCGGTCTTGCAGGTCGCCTCCTCGGCCGGATGACCCCACCACTAAACCTTTACGGAAACAATGTTCTTTGACCTGAGCTTTCTGACCTGCCTGTCCAATATAGCTACAGGCTCCTCAACATATGATAGATCCTTGTCCAATTGGACCGAGCTGAAATCCAAGACATGAGACGGGTCATCGTGATACCTCCGGAGCATCGAAACATGAAATATCGGATGAACTCCTGCCAAGCTGGGAGGTAAGGAAAGCTCATAAGCATTCTCCCCAACACGCGTCAATATCTCAAAAGGCCAATAAACCTCGGACTCAACTTCCCTTTCTTCCCAAATATCATAACGCCCTTCATAGGGGAAACACGAAGCAGAACCTGTTCTCCGATCATATATAAAACGTCACGAACCTTCCGGTCCGCATAACTCTTCTGTCTGGTCTGGGATGTACGGAGTCTATCCTGAATCACCTTGACCTTCTCCAAAGCATCCTAAACCAACTCTGTGCCCAATAGCCTGGCCTCACCCGGCTCAAGCTAACCCACCGGAGATCTGCACCTCCTACCATATAAAGCCTCATACGGCGCCAACTGAATGCTGGATTGATAACTATTGTTGTAAGCAAACTCCATCAATGGTAAGAACTGATCCCAAGACCTTCCAAACTCAATCACACACGCACGAAGCATAACCTCGAGAACCTGACTAGTGCGCTCGGACTGTCCGTCTGTCTGGGGGTGAAATGTTGTGCTCAACTCCATCCTGGTACCTAACTCCTGCTGAACGGCTCTCCAGAACCGTGAAGTGAACTGAGTACCTCTGTCTGAAATAATAGAAACTGGAATACCATGCAAACGAACAATCTCCCAAATATAAATCTTCGCCAACCGCTCCGACGAATAAGTAGACAGTAACGGAATGAAATGGGCTGATTTGGTCAGCCGATCCACAATCACCCAAATAGCATGATGCTTCCTCAAAGTCCGAGGAAGTTCAACCACAAAGTCCATGGTAATCCACTCCCACTTCCACTCTAGAAGCTCAATCTGCTGAAGTAACCCTCCCGGTCTCTGATTCTCACATTTGACTTGCTGACAGTTGAGACACTTAGCTACAAACTCTTCTATATCCTTCTTCATTCTTCGCCACCAATACTGCTGCCTCAAATCCTAATACATCTTCACAGTACCCAAATGGATGGAATACCGCGAACTATGGGCCTCTGCTAAAATCAACTCCCGAAGCCCATCAACATTGGGCACACAAATCCGACCTTGCATCCTCAATACCCCGTCATCTCCAATGCTCACATCTCTGGCATCACCATGCTGGACCGTGTCCTTGAAAACAAGTAAATGAGGATCATCGTACTGCCGATCCCTGATACGATTGAATAAGGAAGACCGAGAACCACACAAGCTAATACCCGGCAAGGCTAAGAAAGATCCAATCTCTCGAACTCACTGGCTAAGGACTGAACATCTAAGGCTAGAGGTCTCTCACATGCATGAAGTTATGTCAAACTCGCCAAACTCTCTGCCCGGCGGCTCAAGGCGTCGGCCACCACATTGGCCTTCCCTGGGTGGTATAATATAGTGATGTCATAGTCCTTTAGCAACTCTAACCATCTACGGTGGCGCAAATTTAGATCCTTCTGCCTGAATATGTGCTGCAAACTACGGTGGTCAGTATAAATCTCACAAGGCACACTGTACAAATAATGACGCCAGATCATCAGGGCATGAACAATGGCAGCTAACTCAAGGTCATGGACAGGGTAATTCTTCTCATATATCTTCAACTGTCTGGACGTGTAGGCAATCACCCTACCGTTCTGCATCAACACCACTCCAAGGCCAACTCGCGAGGCATCACAATAAACTGTATCAGACCCCAATCCAGTAGGCAATATCAAGATTGGTGCTGTAGTCAAAGCTATCTTGAGCTTTTGAAAGCTTTCCTCACACTCCTCTGTCCACTGAAATGGAGCACATTTTTGGTCAATCTAATCATAGGGGCTGCATGGCCTTTACCTTTTTCGGATCCACTCGAATGCCCTCACTCAATACCACGTGGCCTAAGAATGCCAAAGAACTCAACCCAAACTCACATTTTGAGAACTTTGCATACAACTTCTTCTCTCTCAAGGTCTGAAGCACTGTCCTCAGGTGTTGCTCATTATCTTCCCGACTCCGGGAGTAAACAAGAATATCATCTATGAAAACAATGACGAACGAGTCGAGATACGGCCTGAACACACTATGCATCAAATGAATAAATGCGGCGGGGGCATAAGTCAGCCTGAATGACATAACTAGAAACTTGTAATGGCCATACCGAGTACTGAAAGCAGTCTTCGGGATATCTGGCTCCCGAATATTTCAACTGGTGGTAACCTGAGCGCAAATCAATCTTAGAAAATACCTGTGCGCCCTGAAGCTGGTCAAATAGATCATCAATACGAGGCAAGGGATACCGGTTCTTCACTGTAACCCTGTTCAACTGGCGATAATCAATACACATGCGCATAGAACCATCCTTTTTCTTCACAAACAAGACAGGAGCACAAGCTGAAACACTGGGTCGAATAAAACCCTTATCAAGCAATTCTTGTAACTGATCCTTCAACTCTTTTAACTCAGAAAGAGCCATACGGTACAGAGGAATAGAAATGGGCTAAGTGCCCGGCAACAAATCAATGTCTCTATCGGGCGGCATGCCCGGAAGATCAACTGGAAACACATTGGGATAATCCTGTACATCTCGAACTGAATCAACAGAAGGGGTATCAACACTAACATCTCTCACATAAGCTAAATACACGGCACACCCGGTCTTGGCGTGACAATCAAGAATAGCATAATGGGGCGACAGCCAGTCCCTGCCTAAGATAGTATCAAAATCCACCATATCAAGTAACAATAAATCCGCACTGGTATCAAAACCACGAATTGTAACCGAACACGATCGATAAACGCGGTCCAAAATAAGAGAATCCCCCACAGGAGTAGAAACATAAACAGGAGAACCCAAAGAATATCAGGCTATACCCAAATGCGGAGCAAAATAAGAAGACACATAAGAATACGTGGAGCCAGGATCGAATAGAACCGATGCATCTCTGTGACAAACCAGTATAATACCTGTGATGACAGAATCGTAGGAAACAACCTCGGTACGAGCAGGAATAGCATAATATCTAGCCTGCGCTCCCCCTCGAGGGCGAACTCTACCTCCCCGACCTCCGCCCCTAGCTGGCTGGGCAGGTGGGGTAGCACCTAGAGCAGTGATCATGGCCTGAGAGCCCTGCTGAGCACGCTGTGGCTGAAAAGTCTGTGAAGATGTACCCCTAATAAGTATGGGGCAGTCCCTAACCACATTCCTTGTATCGCCATACTCGAAACAAGCCATGGGAGGACGTGGCGGCTGTGACTGGCTAGGGCCAGGTCTGCTACACTGACCTCTGAAAGCACCCCGCGCAGGAGGTGCGCTAGAAACTAGAGGTGTATAATAAGGCCCCTAAGGCCTGGGTGGAGCTGGGGTACCCCTGGCTGCTGGAAGAGCTGAATGAACTGGGCGGACCATATAACCTCTACCATGATGACCTGTTGATGGGGTACGGGCACCAGAGTAGTGGCCCGACTCTCGAGACCTCTTGGCCTCCCTCTCCTCTCGCTCCCTAGCGAGCATAGCCTCGAACCTCCTAGCAATGCTCACTACCTGCTCATAAGGAATGTCCATGTCCAACTCTCGAGCCATGCTAGATCTGATGGGTGGGACAAGGCCCTCAATGAACCGGCGAACCCTCTCGCGGACAACAACAACTAAAGCCGGTGCATGCCTAGCCAATCTAGTGTAACGGATAGCATACTCTAAAACTGTCATAGCACCCTGGTGCAAATGCTCAAATTTTGCACGCCATGCATCCCTGAGGCTCAGAGGAACAAACTCTCTCAGGAACATATCTGAGAATTGGGTCCAGATCAGTGAAGCAGCCTCCTCTGGATTGTCTAGCTCATAGGTGCGCCACCAATCATATGCGGCTCCGCGAAGCTGGAAGGTAGTAAAGGAAACCCCACTAGATCCGGCTATGCCCATTGTGCGAAGAATACGGTGACACTTATCTAGAAACCCCAAGGCATCATCTAATGCTAGTCCACGGAATACCGGAGGGTCATACTTCTTGAACCTCTCAAGCCTCCGCTGCTCGTCCTCTAAAGTAGCTGACCCTTCCTTGGGCTGAACTAGAACTACAGGCGGCACAGGAATGATCTCTCGGACCTTCTCCACATGCACTCACTGCTCAGGAGTGCGGGTGGCAGGAGTCTATGCTCCTCCCCTGGACTGGGATGTGGCTACAGCAAGGGGAAGCAACCCTGCCTGAGCAAGAGTGGTGGAAATAGAGATGAACTAAGCTAATGTCTCCTTAAGGGCTGGAGTAGTAGTGGCAGTAGGCGTGATAGTTGTATGGACATCGGCAGGATCTACTGGTGGTACCTCGGCGGCAGCTCGCACAGGTGCTGTCGCCGCACCACATGTGCATCCTCGGCCTCTACCCCGACCCCGGCCTTTGGCGGCTGCAGTTGGGGGCACGGGTGCCTGATCGTCCCGAGTATCACGTGTCCTCACCATCTATGAGAGAATAGAAAATA
>MDKI01172823.1:0-21147 GCA_005239505.1 Nicotiana paniculata
TAAAGTCTTTGCATCCTTTATTCAAACACTATTTTTATAAGTTTGTTTTTTTGTTTATATTTTATGATAGTTATAACAAATACAAAAAAAAAAATTAAAAACACTGTAACCGGCCCGGCCCCTTAAACCCCTAACCCATACGGTTAAGTTTTTACCTGGATTAACCCGAACCCGTTAAACCCGTTAACAATAACCCCTAACCGGCCTGGTAATCCTACCCGTCCGGTTCAATAAAACCCCAACCTAGCCCGGCCCACCCGTTAGACACCTCTATTCCAAGGTAAGTAATTCCCACATATTATTAGCTAACTATATGGATTCTGGAAGGATATGACCATGGAAATTAGTAAAAATTATGAGATTTTGAAAAAAACCTAGGAATTGGTATTTTGGGACATTTACCACGAAACTGGACATGGAATTAGGAATACAATATATATTTGAGTTCGTGGTGTTATGGGTAAATTTTATCTTTGAAAATTTTTGGAATCCGGGCACAATGGCCCGAGGGTTGACGTTATTGACTTTTCGAGCAGGGTTGGGAATTGTTTAAATTGATTGATTATGGGTATTACCTTGTTTGACTAGTTTTTGGATCGACGGGCATCGGTTTGAGTTGTTAGAGAGACTTTGGAGCTGGTTATGGAACTTTGGAGCGAGATAAGTCTCTTGTCTAACTCTGTGAGGGAGAAACTACCCCTAGGTGATGTATTTGATATGTGCTACTTGTTGCGGGGGCTACGTACGCACGAGGTGACGAGATCCGTACGTAGTTAAATCCATGTTATTGTTCGGGTAGACTTAGGTTCGCACCATGCTATAGTTGTACTATTTGAGTTTTCCATTGCCTGTTAAATTCCTTTATGTTACATTATGACTTGAGACTAGACTTGTGTAGAGCGATACACTCGCTATTGTAGAGATTCGACAGGCTTCGTGATTATCCATGAATAATTTTACTCCTCTTACGAATTTATCCCGCGTTATGCATTCTCATCAAAAGGTTTCCTCAAAGCTCCTTATAACTCACATTTCCCTTCGTGAGTGGGGTCAAGGACCCGTCAAAGCTTCTTATTCTAATGGGATCGGACTGTTTGCCTTGGCAGGACAGATGCATATTTGGTTCGTGTTGTTCGACCCAGTGCGCATATCTTATGGGATCGGGTTGTTCGCCTCGGCGGGATTATGTACCACACTCTCATGGGAGTGGGTCCTTCGCCTCCGTAGTATAATAAATGTATCTATGGTTATATACCAGATTATGATGGGATCGGGCCGTACGCCTCTGCATTCCTATAAAATACTCCTATAGAATCGTGCGCATTATTTGTCAAAAAGCCAATATATCTGGGATTTTTCCTTATTTGAATTATGATGACACATCTGGTGAAGTCCACTATATATATACTCCAGTGGAGGAGGTAACTGCTAATCGAGAGTTTGAGTTTAATTGTTGAGAGAAGGATTAATACCACGTATTTATACTTGTTTATCTCGTTTATTTACGCTTCCCCATATCTGTTTACTTCTTACTGTATCTGTCTTATTGGACCACTAGTAAGTGTTGATGTCGACCCCTTGTCACTACTTCTCTGGGGTTAGGCTAGATACTTACTGAGTACACTTTGATTTACGTACTCATGCTGCACTTGCTACACTTATTGTGCGATATACATATATGTTTCTACACTTGCTATACTCGAGTTGTAGATCATTCTTGAGATTTGTTGAAATACTTGAACAATAAGGGTCTTGAGGGTTTATTGATCTATTGTTGGCTTGAAAGTTGTGATTGGATTTTATTTGGAATATTCGTTTAACTACTCTCCTTGATGTTATTTATGCTTCCTACCTTGCTTGTCATTGATATACATATTCTTGGTGAGGAAGAGTGTAAAACACGAAGGGTGATGCCGTGCCATTGCTTTTATATTATCATGTGGGGAAGAGTGTAAGCACGAAGGGTGATGCCGTGCCATTTCATATATTTTATCATGTGAATGAAAGGTAAAAGCACGAAAGGTGATTTCATGCCATTTCATTTGAGAGTAAAAGAACAAAGGGTTATGCCGTGCCATTTCATTTGAGAGTAAAAAAATGATGGGTGATGCCGTTCCATTTCATTTATATTATCTTGATCTCATTTACATTATCATGTGATGATGACACTAAAAGCATGAAAGGTGATGTCGTGCCATTTCATTTATATCATCATGCTTTTATATTATCACGAGTTCATGGCACGAAGGGTGTTTCCATGCAGGCGAGGACGAGGGACATGCATTATGTTGTGTATACGTTCATGCCTTTTCCTTGAACGGTTATTGTCGCACCTATGTTTCCTATGTGACTTGTCGTTGTTGTTCTGTCTTTGTTCTCTATCTCAATTGTTGTCGTGTTGCCCATGTGTTCTACTTGTTTAGCTTTCAAATACCATGCCTCCTTCCTACTGTTATATATATAACCATGTCGTATCTAGTTTTTTGCACTCTAGTATAAGCTTTCTACCATGTTAGACATTCATGCCTCTACTTGTTAGCTTATAAAGATCATGTGTTCCCCTCTTATTTATCATATCTACATCTATGCCTTCTACCATGCTAGTTAGGTGAAATTATGTTCTTATTTCCTAATTGATGTCATCATTCCTATGTTTCCTAACTTGTCATTACTGTTATCAGCATTTCTTTCTCCTGGTTGTTACTGTTACACGTATACTTGGTGAGGATGAGATAAATGCATGAAGGGTGTTGTCGTGTCGTTGGTTTTGATGTCTAGTGTATGTTTCTCACAAAATGAAAGTTATGGATTTATTATTGTGATCTGCTAGTTATCACTCTAAGGAAAGGATTGATCGTGATATTGAGAAATATTAATTGTGGTTCTTCTAGAAATCATCTACTGCTTCGCATAATTGTTTCCTTGTATGATATTTTGTTATGTCCTAGTATTGTTCTATTGCTAGTCTTCTGTACATGTTAATCAGTGAGTATCTTTTAACTATAAAGCTTCGTCACTACTTCACCGAGGTTAGTCAAGATATTTACTGAGTACATGAGGTCGATTGTATTCATACTACACTTCTGCACGTTGCATGCAAATTTTGGAGCGGAACTGCGGGTGATGTCGGAAGCTGACTCTGAAGATGTTCGCCTTCCGAATGTGGCTACCACTTTTCCCTGGGTAGTTCTAGAGTTGAATTATGTTTAATTACACTTCAAACAGAAGTTGAATTTATTTCATATCCATTTTTTTCAATAATCTATCTTAGTAGCTCATGTCTTGTACTACCAATCCTTGGAATGTTGTTTGGAATCCAGATATATCAATTGTTGATCATATTTATTTTATTAGAATTGTGTTAACTGTTAATTGACTGACCTAACGGGTCAGGTTAGGTGCCATCACGAACTGTGGATTTTGGGTCGTGACATTTTGAGTCAAATTTTGAGGCTAGGATGTTACGGCATTGTACTTAATCTGTTTTAAATATTCTTGGTGTAATGAGTTATGAGAGTCATTGAAAAAGGTCATGTCTATATAAAATGTAGTTTGATACCTCGAGGACGAGCAATGGTTTAAGTGTGGGGTTTTTATGGTAGGTTATAATCTCGTGTTTAGTCGCTTGCACTCTAACTTACTGTACTTTAACTGAGTTTGAGCTTTAATCGCTAGTGTTTTGCACTAATTATATGTTTACTTGCAGGAGTGATTCCGAGCTATGTAGATGTTATGGAACAAATTTGAGCTATTTGGAGATTTGAATCCTGAGTAAAAGTCCAAGGGATTAAGTCGGGATCGCGTTCGGAGGTCGAAAACCACATCTGGATATCAAAAAGTGAAGAAAAATTTCATACTCTGAGAAACTTCCACAGCTGCGGCGCGTGGGGCCCGCACCTGTGCATTTTTCTATTTCCTGTCAATATTCAACTCTCTGGATTTCCCCATTAATGGCCCGCATGGTGAGTCGACCCATGCGGCGCGCCTGTACAAATTTTACAGAGTAATTGTTCTAGGTCGTGCATAAAAAGGTGCTTTCGTCTAGGTCCGGCCCTACTTTGTATATATACATGGAATATCGTTACTTTTGACACATCTAAGACCTAAGGAGGCTAAGAAGGAGTTGGAGAAGAAAAAGCACAAGGAATTCATCGTTCAATCCTCACTCAAGACACGAGTTTGGGTCATTTTATGTTTTTCCTTACTTTAAACATATTTATGATAAATTGCTCCATATCTATGGAGTAATTCTCTTTAGGGTTTCATGGATTTGGTGTATTGATATTTGTTTATGGATTATAACTCTATTTTTATGTATTGAATCATTTTGGATGATTTAATTATTTCATATGTATTCACATGTTCATGTAATTGAGAGAGGCATAACTTGTGATATCCTTGCATTATCTTGTTGGTTGAGTTCATTAATTCTTCTTAGAAATCGAAAGAGGCTAATTAAATTATTGTTTAAACCTAGTTAGTAGGATAATCGAGAGAGGTTCTCCTACAGACCAATCCATTACGCATTCTTGCATATCTTCACAGAGCTTAAATTGGTTCATATTGTAAGGTTGAGACTTAATCGAGAGAGGAGTTTCTACTAAACAATTGTACTGATAATTAAGTGAATTAGAGAAACTCACTTGAATATTCAAAGTGAACTATCTAGAGTTAGATCCCAAATAATTATCTTGCACCTATCCAATCAACCCCTATTTTCTCCCATTGATATCTTCCTTTGCTTAGTCCTTGCTTTGATTGTCATTAGTCAATTAGCTCTAGATCATTAGCTAATTTTAGTTGTAATCACATAATTCTAATCTTTTGATCATTTTTTATAGCAATCTAGCTACAAACTATGATAACATTGGTAACTCCAATTCCTGTGGATACGATGTTATATTATATTATATTCGACTAGCGAGCATATTTAAGTGTGTGTTTTGCGATCATCAATAGAAGAGGAATATGAAAATTTAATCATACTTTCTTTATCTTTATTTGTTGTAGGACACATTATCTTGCTCAACTTCATACGCATGCTAACTGGTTTATCACTCATCATGTTGAAGAGTTTAAACACGCGTTCAATGTACTTTGTTTGTGACAGCAACAACTTTTGATTTGTCCTATCTCGGACAATCTCCAATCCTATAATTTTTTGTGATGGACCCAAGTCTTGTATGTCAAATGACTTGGACAAATATTCCTTTAATTTGGCAATCAACTTCTTGTCTTGTCCTACAATCAGCATGTCATCCACATATAACAACAAGATGATAAAGTTATTGTTAGAGAATTTATTATAGTATACACATGGATCTGAAAAAGTCTTTGTGTATGTTTGACTTCTCATGAATGAGTCAAACTTCTTGTACCACTGCCTTGATGCTTGTTTTAGCTCATAAAGACTCTTATTCAACTTGCACACCATGTGTTTCTTCGCCTTTGCTTCAAAATCTTCTGACTGCTCCATATAGATCTCTTCTACCAAATCTTCATGCAGAAATGCAGTTTTCACGTCCAGCTGCTCCACTTCAAGATCTAGGCTAGCTGCCAAGCTCAAGATTGTTCGAATAGAAATCATTTTGACAACAGGTGAAAATATTTCATCAAAATCAATACCTTTCTTCTGCTCGAAACCTTTACCACCAATCGAGTTTTGTATTTGACCAGCTTGTCGTTTCCATCTTTCTTGAGCTTACAGACCCCCTTGCACTTGAGCGGTCTTTTTCTTTTGGAAGTTCAACCAGCTCGTATATGCCATTCTTCTGTAGAGGGTTCATCTCTATGGATTTCATCCACTGGATTTGTTCCGGATGAGATAGCACATTTTCTCTGGCTCCCACTCATCTACGACGAGGTTATACTCTGAAGAAGGATACCTCGTGGACTCCACCTTTTCTCTTTCAGATCTTCTCAAAGGTTGTTGTCCTTTTTCTTGTTGTTTCTTTCATCAACCTCTTCATCTACACCTTATGTGTGCCATTCTTCACCTGTGAAAGGATTACATACAGGTATAGTAAGAGTAGTAACAAAGTTAGTAAATGTACCATTATCATTTTTGGTCTTTGTTGATTGATCACTATCAATCCCGATCACATCTTCTCTAAAGATCACATCTCTGCTTCTGGTGATTTTTCTTCTTTCTGGGTCGCATAATTTGTAGCCAAACTCTTCATCTCCATAACAGATGAAGATGCAGGGAATAGATTTTTCATCCAGGTTCGTTCTCTCCTCCTTCGGCACATGTGTAAAAGCTTTACATCCAAACACTTTCAGATGGGAGTAGGACACCTCTTTGTTGGTACAGACTTTCTCTGGAATGTCAAACTCCAATGGAACTGATGGACTTCTGTTAATCAAGTAACAGGTTGTGCGAGCTGCTTCACCCAAAAATGGCTTAGGTAGTTTTGCCATTTTGAGCATGCTTCTCCTTTTTTCGATAATGGTGTGATTCATCCTTTCAGCTACACCATTGTGTTGTGGGCTTCCAGGAATTGTCTTCTCATGTCTAATTCCATGGCTTGAGCAGTAGTTTTCAAATTCCCTTGAAGTATACTCTCCTCCATTGTTTGTCCTGAGACACTTTAATTTTTGACCTATCTCCCTTTCCACCAAAACATGGAATTTCTAGAAAACTTTAAAATACCTAGTATTTTCCTATCCGGAAATAAACCCACAATTTTCGTGAAGCGTCATCAATAAATGTGAGAAAATATTTGTTGCCTCCCAATGATTCTACATTTGTTGGACCACAAACATCAGAATATACTAAATCAAGTATATCTGATTTCTTCCATGAGTTACTTGAAATGATAGCCTGTGTAATTTTCCAAATAAACAATAATCACAAGAATTCACAGTTGTACCTTTTGCAATGAGATGAGTGACTTCTTGGACAGGATCTGTTGTCCTTTCTCTCTCATCTGTCCCAATCTTCGATGCCATAAATCTGCAGGTGTATCATCTACAGCCGCATGTAATCCACCTTCACATATCTCAGTGGTTGTCTTGTACAACATGTAGGGAGAAACTCCTTTAGCAATCACCAATGATCCCTTGGTGAGTCCCCACCTCCTATTGACGAATTGATTCTCGTACCCGTCTCAATCTAGAGCGATCTCTGAAATAAAATTCATTCACAGATCTGGTACGTTCCACATATCTTTTAAAACTAATGTGCATCAGACATTTGTCTTGATACATATGTCGCCAATCCCCGCAATCTTTGAGTGACTGGTATTTTCCGTCTTGACCATCCCAAAGTATCCTAATTTGTACCTATAGAAGAATTCTTTTACCGGTGTGGCATGGTAGGATGCTTCTGCATCAACAGTATAACCCTTGGCTTGCGAGGTGCATACATTCCTCCTCATCATGAACAAAGAGAACCACCGAACCATCGTTGTGCACTGCAGCAATTGTGTTGTGATCATTCTTCTGGCCACTATTCTCGCCTCGACCTTTCTTTGGGAAATATCTTTTGAAGTGACCGGGTTGACCACAACTGTAGCAGCTTCTACCCATTTTACCGGTTCCTGGACTTTCCACAAGCTTTAGATTTATCACGGCTACTCGATGCTCTATAAAAACTTCTTCCTCTGTTTTCCACGTGTTACAACCCATATTCGTGAGAGTTAGATCACGCTGTAAGTTAGTCGACGTAAATTCGAGAAGAGATTATATTTGAGATGATAATAAGTTAATCCTATGGGTCTTGAATGATACAAGGGTAAATAAGAGTGGTTAACAAGTATTAGAAGCTTAACGAATCAAGGATGTTGTAACCCTAATTTTTGGGTAAAACTAGAGGTGATTAATATTCTCAATAGGTCTTGTTTTAAGATATTTGAATTGTATAATATCCTTATTATAAGTCTTGAAATCAAATGAGTTATGAAACAAAAGTCGACAAAAGTTGTCGCAACTTACGTTCATAATTTACTTAAACTTTAGGTCAAATGTTACTAAGTTTTTCTCAAAATTTACTTGGAATTATGGGGTGATCTACACACTAAATTGAATATCTATGAGTCTAGTTTCCAAATCACTAAATAGTTCATCAATACGACATTGATTATAGAGATATTAGCATTTTCGTGAGACCGCGCTAAGCAGCTCTCTATGGGACCCACATAGGCGGTTGAGATATATGGATATATATAAGATGCCTCAACCCCGTTTTAACTCATTATTTTCAGTATATTCAGACCCTAGAACCCTATAAACACTCTCTCAAGGTTCTTTCATGATCCAAGACCCAAACAAAGGGCAAACAACACAAATCGAGCGTCGGGAATCCCGTGGCGCTTGTAAGTTTCTTGTTCTTCTTGTTGTTGCTGATTTTTGTGTTGTTCCAGATCGTGTGGGAGGTTGTTTTAAGTGGTTTATGTTCTGTAAAATACTCCCTGAAGTTTTTAATATCAATCATAGGTGATTTCAAGTCTTCTAAAGTGATTCTAGTGTCCAAAAACCCTAATTGATTGCTAGTTTCGCTTCCTTGTTCTTGTGGCAGCATTGGAAGGATATTTCGTGGTCAATTAAGGTCAAATTGGAGTTGTTCTTTCTGTTTAAAGGTAAGTAACCTCTTACCCTACATGTATTTAAAATTATCCAAGCTGCGGCTAAGTCGTTAAAGTTATAACTTGTGAGATATCTATCGAAAGGCTTGTTAGTAATGTCGTTGGTTGGTGGAGTATTTTGGGAGGATTAATATGATTATTATTGATGTTGTTTGGACTTTTTGGTGATTGTTTTAACTTGTGTTAATTCATATAAATAGGGGAGGTGCTGTCCGTTTCATCGTAAAATAGGTTGCGGTCAATGTATAATAGTTACGACACTTAAACGATAACGGTAGTGTCATTTCTCTTGTAGTAGACTAAGGAGTCGTGACAATTTCATAGCTTGAGTTTGGGCAGTATATACAAGGTATGTGAGGATATCTCTTCCTTCTTTTTCTCTGATTGTACATAATGTAATAAACGAGCTTCCAATGATACTCCACTCTTAGAAGCTAGCAGTACTTACATTGTTTCCCTTCTTATTGAACGATTGATGTTGATGTAGCTTCTCTTATTCTTATGTTATCAATGTTGTTGGTACTTCCTGATCCTTATAAGATTGTTGATGAAGAGTTAGTCCTAATAACGTGTACGGAGGATACAGACCTTACGTCATATATATATATATATATATACTGGGTCGCGCTATAGTCGGTCGGGTACGACACCTATTCTGCAACCACTGATCAGTTGGGTTTTACCGAGCTCCACGTGGCCGAGTACGATTCTACCGAGCCTTATGATGGCCGGGTACGTTTTTTACCGAGCCTATTACGGTCGGGTACGATATGATGATGATGATGCCCACAGAGGCGTATGTTTATATATATATATATATATATATATGTTTATATATATATATATATATATATATGTATATGTATATATATATATATATATATATATATATATATATGTATCATGCATTTCATGTTTGTAGCCCTCAGAGGTACTCAGATGTTACAGGTTGTATATTCTCTATCCCTGTTCACATTACTATTCTTATTTATGTTTTCCTGCCTTACATACTTGGTACGTTATTCGTGCTAACGTTCCTTTTATTTTTGGACATTGCATGTCGTGTTGCTGGTCCTGATAGACAGGTAGGCGAAGCTCCCCTACCACAGTAGATTGTCAAGTTTCAGCGGTTATTGGCAAGATCCCTTCTCCGGACTTGTCGTGGTCTTGGTATGCACTTTTGTTATAGACATTATGGGTATGTCAGAGCCCTGTTCCGGCAATGTTGCAGCACTTATGTTCCTTTAGAGGCTCATAGACAGGTGTCGACTCATGTATAGTTTGGAATGCCTTGTCGACTGATTTTTGTTGTATAGTCTCTCATGGCAGCTTGGCAGCTCGTACCTTATATATAGTTTCGTGACAGTCTTGTTGTCCCATATTATGTATGTTCATGCTATTATCTTTCATTACTAGTTGTTCATGATTCATGTCTACCATTTATATTGATCTCGTCGGCCCTTAAAGATAATAAGGAAGGTTAGTTAAAATGTACGTTGGTGCTCGGCAAGTATGGCCCGGGTGCTAGTCATGATCCTCCAGTTTGGGTCGTGACACCATGATAAGAGCCTGCCCCTAATTTTCGGGCTTCTTCATCATCTTATCATTGAGTAGGATGACTGATGTGACCTCCTTTAAATCGATGGTATCTCTACCATGCAGGATGGTTGTTGCCAAATTATCATAGAAAGATGGAAACGAGTCTAGAAGCATGATAGCCTTATCTATTTCAGTGATTGTTTCTCCGAGATTTGCTAGTTGCATGAATAATCCATTGAACATATTTAAATGGGACAATAAATTTGTACCTTCACTCATATGGATGGCATAAAGATGCTTTCTCAAAAATAACTTGTTTGTTAAGGATTTGGACATGTATAGACTTTCTAGTCTTTTCCAAATAACACATGTACTATTTTCATCGCAGACATTATTGAGTACTTCACCGGATAAGTGTAGTCTGATTACACTAACCGCCTTCTTATCCATGTCTGCCCCAATCCTCGACTTTCATGGTTTTCGGCTTCGCCACTTTTCCATCTAGTGTAATGTATAACCCTAGTTGGATGAGTAGGTCATTCATCCTTCTTTGCCATATGGAGAAACTATCATGTCACGACCCAAATTTTTCCTCCGTTGGGTATCGTGATGAAACCTAGTCTTAGAGACTAGGTAAGCCTAATATTTACTGAATAACAACAATAATCAAATAACATCTACAATTTTTTGAAATAGACATCTTTATAAATTTTATAATTCCCAAAACCGGTAGTACAAGTCATAAGCTCTACAGAGTTTTGCTACAATTTTCTAAATACAACTGTTTGAAATAAATTAAACATTGAATACAAATCAGAAGGTGACTCTGAAGCCAGCGAACGAAGCAGCAAGTTTACCTTGTGTCTCTGCAGCAACAATCCACACAGCTAGCTAATGATCAACTGACTTCGAAGTACCTGGATCTGCACAAAAATGTGCAGAAGTGTAGTATGAGCATACCACGACGGTACCCAGCAAGTATCAAGACTAACCTCATTGGAGTAGTGATGAGGAACAGTCAAGACACCTACTGGACTAAAAAACTTGAACGAGTATAAGTATAGGAACAATAGAGCATGATATCTACATAAAGACTACACGAACGGCAAAACAACAACTATCAGCGGTGCTCCATAATAATGACATAAAATAATGAGCGGGAACATAGCCTAAATCTGATAATCACAGATAAAGAAATGGACAAGTAAAACTCAACAAATGGCCGTTTTCACATCAGGTTTTAGTCAATAAGCTCAACGAGATACCAAACCTCAGACTGTTCATAACTCACGGGTCCCAATGCATGAACCCTAATACTTGGCATCCTATGCCCTCATTACACCTCATAACCACACTGACGACTCACGCGCCAAATAGAGCCATTCTCACATAGAAGGAAAGGAAACAAGGGTGTACATCTATACTCAAAAATATCAAGAAAACATCTTAACTGATAAGAGTGCTTAACTACGTGTATGCTTGTGCAAGTGTCCTAACATAATTCATACCAGCTAGTAAGCATAAGAAAAGGAACGGACATCACGTAGAATGTTTTCTCACAACTTTCATAAGATAAAGCTCACGCAGGTAAGTGTACCACTACACAAATATCAACAACAAGAATGACCCCAGGCTATCACAAGTCATCACAATCGATCCCTGACACAACCCACCTTGTCTCGCACGTATGCAATAGTAAAGTATATGCTCGGCTTGTCTCGCCACACGTGCATAATAATGTTCCCACCTTGTCTCGCCACATGCCCAACCCACATATTCCCGCTTTGTCACACTGCATGTACAAATATCAATAGTAACAATAGCACGGCAGAAATCTCGTGCAACCCCATAACAACAACCGCGCGGCAGAAATCTCATGCATCACAATAACAACAACCGCATGGTAGAAATTGATCGGTGCCAAACCTACACCACTATTGAGTAGCGAGGATGGACGATGTAGTTTTACCCAACAAGTTCGGGATCGATTTCCATAGGGAGTTAATTGATTTGGAGTTAGGTATCTAACTAAGTCTAGATGTGTGTGTTGTTCCTAATTGCACTTCCAAACATGTTTGTGATTGATTCTACTTTTACTTCTATTTATAATGTATGCTAAGATTAAACTAAGTACAATATTTTTGGTGATAGTTTTCAAGTGTTAAAAGGGACTAGGGTAGTGACTTCCGCCTAGGTGAATATCTAGCAGGTATCGAAAATCTAGGGCAAGCTTGTTTTGATTGGGGTCGTAATATAACTATCACACACAAGTGCTCACTTTATACCTCTCGGTAGTTTGAGTGACTTTGCCCAATTTGGATTTCTCAAGTCCAATGGGCGATCATGCAATACAAGTGATATTGGATCAAGTCGGGTATTACTATCTCTAGGTTTTGGGGCTATCAATCTCTTGAGTTCACCCCAATTCCTTGTTAGCCTAATTTACCTAGACTTATTCCCTCTTTCTCAAGAAGAGCCTAAGTCATAAAGGCATGAATCAGTGTTTGCAACCACTAATTCTACAATTCTAGCATGAATTAGACTAAATATCACTAACCCATAAACAATTAAGCCCTAAAATTCAAGACCCATCAAATACCCACACTAGGGTTGGGTCACAACCCTAGCTATGGGTCTAACTACTCATAATAAGAGCACAAATCAAAGATAGAGATGAAATATAATCCATAATGTTAAAGTTAAAGATGAAAATCTAAAGTTTGAAGGTAAATCTTATACAAAATTACCCAAAAAGGGAAAAATCAGTCGTTCACATGCTCAGCAAAACAAAACTTAACTTAAAATTGACAAAAGGTATATTTATACTAAGCTGAAATTTTCGGACAAAATACCCCTGCGGAGGTTTCACGGCCGCGTAATTCTGACCACGGGCGAACTCCTGCTTTCGCGGCCGCGTAATACTGAGCGCGGCCCGCGTTTCTTCATATCTGGGCCTGGGTAGAGCTTCCTTTCGCGGACCACGTAATGTTCACTACATCCGCGTGAGATTCCTTCATGGCCGCGTAATTTTAACGCGGACCGCCTTCTTCAATTATGCACAACTTGCGAAGTCTCTGAACTTTGAGAAATGCTCTCAGTGCAATTCCAACTGCGGCTGCGTCAGTAATTATGCGGCCGCCTCTTTCTGACGTGGTCAGCGTTGCTTTTCTTGCTCAAATCAGCCTCTAATTCTCCATTTCGCGGTCCGCAGATTAATGGCAGCCTCAGCATTGATAATTTCCCGGCCGCCCTTTTCTATAGTGGTTCGTGTTCCATAGCTATTGGCCCAGACTTGGTTTTTGTTCAAGTTTGACTCCTTCATGAGTCGATTATGGCTTCTTTGCGTCATTTCGAACAAACCTTGCAAGCAAGCACATTAAGTTAGTTTCCAGGAATACTTTCATGCATTTTTTGCCCAAAACCTAAGTAAAAGAGAGCAAATAATAGGCTAAAATGCCTACTTATCAGAAACCTCGTGCATCGTCACAACAAGTACAACAACAACTATGACAATAATACAAAGTACGGCAAGTAAATCAACTCAATAACCTTCTATCACGAGAAATGGTAGAACTAGTTCACAAGGAATAACCATAATAAAGAATACTAGGCGTAAGAAGAACAGCTCAACAGGGAAGAAAATAATATGTAACAATGGTTCCACAATGTACAGTTCAACAACAAGAAACTAACACGAGTCAAATAATTCCAAAAAAGGGCAAGTCAACTAAGGCATAGGATATCTAAGCTTCTTTTAAGGTTGGGCAATTACGAAAGAGATACAACAAATTCCATTAAAGGTAGATAGCGGGAAGATAACCATAACCTCAATTAAGGATGAACAATTACAAAAGAGAGAATTATAACTTAACATAAAGATAAGTAGTTAGGGGTATAATAACATGGCATTAGAAGAGATAACAGTTCTCATTAAGGCACATATGAATCAAATACATAATACGAGTGGATCATGGAGCAATTAGTTCTAATTAAAGCAGATAGAGGTGAAGCTAGTCATTAAGAAACGTATTCATAACAAAACAATTGCATGTTCAGCGAACACAAGGACCTAAGAACCCTAAAAGTCCAATTTACAAAAATAAGTCTGAGCACGTACTTGTCACCTCGCATACACGGACTACAATAAACATAGAAGACTCAAATCCTAAGGGGTAGTTCCCCCGCAAAAGGTTAGGCAAGATGATTACCTCGAAGAAGACAAACTGATACTCTAAAATGAACTTCTTGGGTTAAAGACCTCTGTACGGCTCAAATGTAACCAAAATAACTTCAAAGCACAAATAAAACTCATAAGAAACTATTCCGGATCATAAAGACTCAATCTTTATCAAAATCTAAAAATTGATTCAAAAGTCGACCCTCGGGCCCGCACCTCGGAACCCAAAAAATTTCACAAAACTCGAACACCCATTCCAATACGAGTTCAATCATACTAAAATTATCAATTTCCGATACCAATTCGTCCCTCAAATCATGATTTTTCCTTTTGAAAACCTTCTTCAAAAACCACAATTTTTCTCAACTCAAAACACAAACTAAATGATAAAAATAAAGATAAAATCATGGAATATAATAAATTCTAGGTGAAGAAAACTTACCCAATCGATTTTCTTGAAAACCCAACAAAGAATCGCTCAAAACCGAGCTCTACAAGTCAAGATATGATAAAAATGGCCTAACCCTCGATTTGAAGGTCTTATATTCTGCCCAGGTGATTGTGCATCGCGAACGCGGAGGAAGGGTCGCGTTCGCGAAGAAGAAAAAATGAAGCTATCAGGAAATGCTTCGCGAACGCGAAGACACGCACGCGAACGTGGAGAAGAAAGGTCTGATGGCCCTCGACTGACCTACACGAACGCGGGGAACGGTACGCAAGCGCGAAGAAGGGAAAGGAAAACCTTCACGAACTCGAGAGGATGAATGCGAACGCGAAGAAGAATTATGAGGTGGTTCAAAAGACACTACGCGAACTTGAAAGGCACTTCGTGATCGCGAAGAAGGACATCAGACACCAGCAATCCAAAAATAGAAGGAATTGGCCCGTAGCCCATCTGAAACACACCCGAGGCCCTCGGGACCCCGTCTAAACGCGCAAATAAGTTCTTTAACCTAATATGGACTCGCTCGAGGTCTCAAATCACATAAAACAACGCCAAAAATACAAATCGCACCAAGAATCGAACTTATGAACTTTCAAATCTTCCAACTTCAAAAACTCGCGGCGAAACCTATCAAACCAACCTGGAATGACGTCAAATTTTGCAGGAAAGTACCAAATGAAATAACGGAGCTGTACCAACTCTTGGAATCGAATTCCGACCCCGATATCACCAAAGTCAACTATTGGTCAAACCTCTCCACCTTCCAAACTTCAACTTTTCCAACTTCCGCCAAAATGCTTCAAATCATCCTACGGACCCCCAAATCCAAATTTGGACGCACGCCTAAGTCCAAAATCACCATACGAAGCTGTTGAAATCATCCAAAACCCATTCTGGAGCCGTTTACACAAAATTCAAATTCCGGTCAACTCTTACCGCTTAAGCTTCCAAAACTTGAATCCTTCTTCCAATTTGACTCCGAATAATCCGGTAACTGAATTCAACCATGCAAGTTGATACACATATTACGAAGCTTCTCAAGACATTATGCTGCCAAACGAAACTTAAATTCTCAAAACGATCGTCCGGATCGGTACATCCCCCCCCCCCTCTTAAACAAATGTTCGTCCTCAAACGTGCCAAGAATCGCTTCGAAGTCTTCAAATCACTGAATGCACACCTACAACATACACATGCGGGTGACCCCATGTCACCCCAATCCATATAAGCTTGCCGACACTATCTCAACTGTAATTTACCCCTTCCACCAACAGCGATAAGCCTTAGAGTCAAAATTCTCACCTTCCATTCATTTCCAAAAGGCACGATTCTAAATCTATACTCGGCATCAGTCTCAACCAGTTGTAACAACTCATGATTACACCCACAAGGTACGACCACACAACATAACACACCACACATAGACCCATCATAACATTTTTGAACACAATAGCTGCCCGTACTCAAAACTAGCACCGGCAATTAGCCTCACATCCGCTAGAAACCCGTTTCAAACCTCCACAACACTGACAATGATGCAAGAAACACAAAGTACACCCAGATCAACAAGTCACAACTAACACCACCGGGCACACACCCCACAAGCTAAACTCAAAAAGCACAGAACGGAAATGATTGAATATGTAAAGATAAACATATAAGAGAAATATCAAACAGGCACAATTGTCTATCAGTACCATATTACGAATCAATTTAAATAAGAAAATCAAAGTACATGAACAAATTATAAGGATCTCATCCTGAAATAACTTCTACCACAGCATGCAGCTCGGCTCAAACATATCAAATCACATGAAATCGCGAGGGTCTCTGCCTCGACTCTAAATCACAAGTTAAAAATACATCATACCAATTGAAATCTTCCACTAACTCAATTCTTCCAATAAAATCACAACACTTACTGAACTCTCACCCCTGTAGAGTACCAAATCACAAATGTAACCAAGAATACTCAGGAGTCACATCAAAACCTACCATAATGGACAACGGGGACTCACTTCTAATCTCGCAACTCTAAATAATGGATAAAACAAACGATAAACATGGGCTACCACTCATAGAATCTCCCAACAGGGGCAAATACATAAACAAAGTGCTAATCATGAAACTCACCCATAAGTGAAGCAACAAATAAGGGAACTCATCCCGATAAGCAGAACCGAAACAAAATACAAATGGTGCCCCTCTATAAAAAATCAAAATAATACATGTATGACATCATCTGGCACAGCGGCCTCAAGTCTACTATAGGAAACACATCAACGGGCTGGGCCTCCCCCTCTTGGGCGCCCTCTACTCGCCTGAATACCCTGTTGTGCCATATTTTTCTAGAAACTAGGACAATCTCTCACCATATAGCTGGTATCTCCATACTCAAAGCAACCTCACTGCTGATGTGGCTGTGGAAACTGCGCAGTACGCGTACTCTGAGACCCATGAGCACTTGAAACACTATGCGAAGCCGGAAGTGCAAATTGAATTGGCTGACACACAAAACCTCTGCCATGTCGTACCCTGCCTCCAAAACAAGGACCAGTAGATCTCCGGCCTACGAGGCCTCCTCGCGTTCCTGTCCTCTCTCTCCTGACCTCGCCTGTCCTCTCTCTCATGACCCGCCCAATCCTCTCTCTCCTAATCCCACATGCCCTCTACTCCGCGAGTGATCCCTACCACCTGCTGAAATGAAACATCTAACTCTAACTCCCGAGCCATGCTGAACCGAATATCATGCCTGAGTCCCTCAATGAATCTACGGACATGCTCTCTAACTGTAGCGACCAAAGAAGGTGCATGCCTGGACAAATCACCGAATCTCACGGCATACTCTAATACTGACATAGTGCCCTGAAGCAGTTGCTCAAACTCCGCACGACATGCATCTCGAAGGGACTGAGGTACAAACTCTCACAGAAACATCTCTGAAAACTGAACCCATGAAAGTGAAGTTGCCTCGTCCGGGATACCCAACTCATACACCCACCACCACTGATAAGCTGCTCCCCTAAGCTGGAACGTAACAAAAGCAACCCCGCTTGTCTCCACAATACCCATAGTACGAAGAATGCGGTGTCACTCCTCCAGGAAACTCTGGCAATCATCTGTCGCCAATTCACTAAAGGTAGGAGGGTGGTAATTATTGTACCTCTCAATTCTAAGTTGTTCTTCCTCAGATGTTGCTGCCCTAACCACGGGCTGAACTGAGACCACAGGTTGTGTTGCCATGACAGATGAAACCTGACTAGCATGAACTCGCTGCTCTGGAATGTGGGCGGCGGGAGTCTGAGCTCTTCCCCCGTTCTGTGAAGTAGCTAGTGCAACCGGACTCAACCCCGCCTGAGCCAATATACCAAACATACTCAGGAACTATGCTAAGGTCTCCTGAAGTCCGGGGGTAACAGCAGGCGCCTCCGGTACCTGCCCCCCAATTGGAACTACTGGCGGCTCCTCAACTGCTACTCTGGTAGGTGCCCTAGTTGTGGCACGTGCTCCTCGTCGGCCTCTGTATCTGCCTCTGCCTCTTCCCCTAACGACATTTGCTCTGGGGGTAATGTCATCAGGAACTGCAGCTCGTGTCCTCACTATCTGTGAGAGAATGGAACGATAAAAATTCAAAATGAACTCGCATGATAGGAACGAAGGAAGTGAAACTGTCCTAATAGTTCTGTAGCCTCTCGAAGATAAGTACAGACGTCTCTGTATCGATCCGCAAGACTATACTAAATTCGCTTATGACTCGTAGCACCTATGAACCTAGAGCTCTAATACCAACATCTCACGATCCTATTTTTTCCTCTATTGGGTATCGTGATGGCACCTAGTATTAGGGACTAGGTAAGCCTAACATTTACTGAATAACAACAATAATCAAATAACATCTACAATTTTTGAAATAGACATCTTTATAAAATTTACAATTCCAAAAATTAGTAGTACAAGTCATAAGCTCTACAGAGTTTTGCTAAAATTTTCTAAGTAAAACTGTTTGAAATAAAGTAAACAGTGTGAATACAAATGAGGAGGTGACTCTGAAGCCTACGAGCGCAGCAGCAGGTTTACCTTGAGTCTCCGCAGCAACAATCCACACAGCTAGCTAATGATCAACTGACTTTGAAATACAGCTAATGATCAACTGACTTTGAAATACCTAGATCTGCACAAAAATTTGCAGAAGTATAGTATGAGTACACCACGGCGGTACCCAGCAAGTATCAAGACTAACCTCAGTGGAGTAATGACGAGGAACAGTCAAGACACCTACTGGACTAAACAACCTGAACGAGTATAAGTATAGGAACAATAGAATATGATATCTACATAAAGACTATGTGAATGGCAAGTAATACGGTAATTGAAATAAGGAAGAAAACAACAACTATCAGCGGTGCACCATAATAATGACATAAAAGAATAAGCGGGAACACAGCCTAAATACGATAATCATAGATAAAGAAATGGACAAGTACAACTCAACAAAAATGATCGTTTTTATATCAGGTTTTAGTCAATAAGATCAACGAGGTACCAAACCTCATATTGTTTACAACTCACGGGTCCCAATGCCTGAACCCTAATACTTGGCATCATGTTCCCTCATTACACCTCATAATCGCACTGACAAAGCACGCGATAGAGTCATTCTCACATAGAAGGATAGTAAACAAGGGTGTGCATTTATACTCAACAATATCAGGAAAACATCTTAACCGATAAGAGTGCTTAACTACGTGTATGCTTGTGCAAGTGTCCTAACATAGTTCATACCAGCTAGTAAGCATAAGAAAAGGAACAGACATCACGTAGAATGTTTTCTCACAACTTTCACAAGATAAAGATCACACAAGTAAGTGTACCACTACACAAATATTAATAACAAGAATGCCCCCAGGCCATCACAAGTCATCACAATCGATCCCTGACACATCCCACCTTGTCTTGCCACGTGTGTAATAGTAAAGTGTATGCCCGCCTTGTCTCTCCACACGTGTATAATAATGTTCTCACCTTGTCTCGCCACATGCGCAACCCACATATATATTTCCCATCTTGTCACGTCGCATGTGCAAATATCAATAATAACAATAGCAAAGCAGAAACCTCGTGCAACCCCATAACAACAACCGCACGGCAGACACCTCGTGCATCACAATAACAACAACCACACGGCAAAAACCTCGTGCATCACCACAACAAGTACAACAGCAACAATGACAATAATACAAAGTACGGTAAGTAAATCAACTCAATAACCTTCGATCATGAGAAACGATAGAACTAGTTCACATGGAATACCCATAATAAAAAATACTAGGCGTAATAAGAACAGCTCAACAAGGAAAAAATAATATGTAATTGTCCCACAATGTACGGTTCAACAACAAGAAACTAACACGAGTCAAATAATTTCAAATAAGGGCAAGTCAACTAAGGAATAAGATATCTAAGCTTCTTTTAAGGTCGGGAAATTATGTAAGAGATACAACAAATTCCATTAAAGGTAGACAGCGAAAAGATAACCATAACCTCAATTAAGGATGAATAATTACAAGAGAGATAACTATAACTTCACATAAAGATAAGCAGTAAGGGGAATGATAACATGGAAATATAAAAGATAACAGTTCCCATTAAGGCACATATGAATCAAATAAACAATAAGAGTGGATCATGAAGCAATTAGTTCTAATTAAAGTAGGTAGAGGTGAAGCTAGTCATTAAGAAACGTATTCATAACAAAACAATTGCATGTTCAGTGAACACAAGGACCTAAGAACCCTAAAAGGCCAATTTCCACAAATAAGTCCGAGCACGTACTCATCACCTCGCTTACACAGACTACAATCAACATAGTAGACTCAAATCCTTTGGGATACTTCCCCCACATAAAGTTAGTCAAGATACTTACCTCAAAGAAGACAAACCAATACTCTATGATGAACTTCTCTGGTAAAATGACCTCCGGACAGCTCAAATCTAACCAAAATAACTTTAAAGCAGAAAAAAAAACTCATAAGAAACTATTCTGGATCATAAAGACTCAATCTTTATCAAAATATAAAAATCGACTCAAAAGTCGATCCCTGGGCCCGCACCTCGTAACCTGACAAATTTCAAAAAAAACCCAAACATCCATTTCAATACGAGTTCAATCATACTAAAGTTATCAATTTCCGATACCAATTCGTCCCTCAAATCATGATTTTTCCTTTTGAAAACTTTTTTCAAAAATCACCATTTTCCTCAACTCAAAACACAAATTAAATGATAAAAATAAGATAACATCATGGAATATATAAATTCTAGGTGAAGAACACTTACCCAATCGATTTTCTTGAAAAACCCACAAAGAATCGCTCAAAACCGAGCTCTACAAGTCAAGATAT
>ML325443.1:0-73577 GCA_005239505.1 Nicotiana paniculata
GGGGGGGGGTAGACTATTAGGTTAATTATGAAAAGGGGGGATCTAGTCCTTTGATCAAAAATTGATCAACGGTCCAGATTAAACAAGACATTGGGCCGGGGGATTAATGTATTTGGGCTTGGGGTATTTGGGCTTGATTTAATAAGGTTTGGGCTAGTTTAATAGGGAGTGATTAATCAATTTAGGCTAAAATTGAAATAGGCATGGGCTATTTGTTAAATACCCAGATAGTTTAATTAAAATAGTTTTATAAGGTAATTACTATTTATAAAAATGAATCATATGCATGGAATAAATTAAAAATGGTTATTTGATATTTAAAAATATAGAAGACTAATTTCTGAAAAAACAATAGTATAAAATTACATGCTTAGGCTATAATTGCAAAGTTATTGCAATTATATCCAAAAGATGCCAATTTGGCCAGTTATGAAATAATTTGATCTTATTAGGACCATAAACAATGAATTAAAACAAGAAATTCCTTTAAAATCATTTGTGATGCGATTTTGTAATTATTTATTGGAAATAAAATGCTAGATAAATTAGACAAAATATAGGAAAATTATGAAAAAATACCAATCGTTGTTAATGCATGATTTTGAAGGTACATATGTAATTTTAAGAATATTTTGGGAAAAATTGAGTATCAACAAGACATACTACAAAGGTACTACGCAGGTCCATAGACATGCTGACCATAAGTTGAATTACGACAGAACTAATATATGCTAAGTGAAACATAGATTTAAACATGCTAGCTGCATATTGAATAGCCAAATAGTAAACAAGAACAGAACTGGGAAGCAGTGAACTAAAGCAGTAACAGAACACATAGGGTTTGGAACTTGAATTGAATCAGAACATACCAGTTAAGGAGAGTAGACACAAAATGTATAGTGGTGTAATGAAATAACTAGCCTTGACTTACAGCCGACTACTTCAATAGAAGTAGCAAGTAACAAGAAAAAGCAGAAAGCTTTAAGTGTAAGAGAGAGTTTTTGAAATAGTGTCCGTTTTTAGAAGTGAGAATAGAGAAAGGTATATATAGTAGTTAAGAGCAGAGCAGAGCAGAATAAGGTAAAGGAAATCAGTACTCAGTAATTAAGGGAATCACTTAATCAATCACATAAGGAGTTGAGAATAGACTCCTTTAATTAAGGACAATTGACCAAACGATAATAATAGTAGTCTAATTAAGGAAAGAAGTTCAAAAATACCAAATAAAGGAATTCAGAATAAATAAATCAGGGGTCTAATTTAAGGGAAGAATCATGTAAAGGAATCAGTAAATATACAGCAATCAAATAAGGCAATAACGACTAATTAGGGTCGTAATCATAGAAATAGGCAAGACTTAGGCATGCAGATCCTTAACAGAGCAAATCAGTGAATCAGAAATTTACTATAGTACTAATTTAGGGGAAGAAAATTTAGATTTCCACAAATAAACAATAGGCTAAACACAATTTCATAAACACACAGAAATCAGTCGAGAAATCGAATCAGAAACCCTAATAGAGAAGTACTAGGGTAAAATCATAAGGCATTCGAATTAAACGAAGGAGACGTCATATGAATCAAAGTACAGAACATAGTTATGTATCAAATAACACGGATCGAATCAGAATCCAAAATAGTGTCAAAAATTAGGGGTCTTAACATAAACTAGTTATAATCGATTAAAACACATAAGAATCAGAGAATAAACACTTAAAATCAGAAAACGCTTTGAATAAAATATTTTCAAGGAAAACCTAGTTAGGAAGAAATGAAAAGACACTTGAAAAATCAGAAGGTTTTTCATAAAAACAAGCGAAAAATAATTTGATCCATCTCAGATCTGTACAGATCTGAGAAGTTCAAGAGATGAAAGTAGGTTTTCATATAAATAACGTAGAGATGAAGATACCGGCTTAGAAACCCATAGATTTAGGCAAAAATAGAAATATTTTACTTAAAATCAATCCATGGCGGCCTGAAACAGGCAAGAACAGGCCCAAGGTGTGAGTGGACCGACCCTCGTCCCTTGAGGGCCTTAGAGACAAGTAATACCGGCATAAGAGAGCCATGAGAGGCCTGAGGGTGGTGAGGAACCACCATGGTTGACGGCAAGCGAACACGGTCAGGGAGATTAGGATTAGTGCAGAGGGGTTTGAGAGAGAAGGAGAGGGGTGACGGCGGAGAGGGTGAGAAGGAATGAGGGGTTTGGGGGTAGGTCATTAGGTTAATTAAGGAAAGAATAAACATGGACTGTTGATAAAAAATGATTGACAGCCAGGATTTAGGCGAATTAGGTCGGGTAGGATTTAGGTTTTGGGCCTGGGGTCTTTGGGCTAGGATTGAAATAAAAATTGGCTATTTGTTAAAACCCCAAGATAAATTAATTAAAAATAATTTATAAAATAGTTACTAATTATAAAAATTAATTTCATGCATAGAACTATTTCAAAAAAATGATTATTTAGTATTTCAAAATACAAAAGACTAATTTCTGGTAAAAACTAGTACAAATTATATGCATGGGCTATAATTGTAAAGTCATTGCAATTATAGCCAAAAGGTGCCAATTTGGCTATTTATGGAATAATTTGGTCTTAATAGGACCATAAATAATAAATTAAATCAAGAAAATCCTTTGAAATCATTCATAATGCAATTTTAAAATTATTTTTTGGAAATAAAATACTAGACAAATTAATAAAAATGTAGAAAAATTATGGAAAAATACCAATTGCTACCAATGCATGATTTTGAAGGTATATATGCAATTAAAAATATTTTGGAAAAAATTGGGTATCAACAACTGCCCCTCTTTACCCGGAAAGGATGAAAGAGTTGTCGGGTAAAGATATGGTGGCCTATTTTGATCGAGCGAAACGGTTAGAGAGATTTAGGCCGCACCCTGGCTTCTGAGTTGCCTGCATATCCCTAGTTTTACCGGAATTAGGCTGTATGTAGTTCCGGATTCATCGGCGAGATATACCGGTGAAGTCATTGCAAGAATGGACACAATATCTAGGGATAGGTGAATGAATGGTTCACGAGAGAGGTCAGGTTTGATACAGTTGAGGGAACTTGAGCGGGATCGCTCCTGTTGGGATAGCAGTTACTTGCGGAGTCACCTGCAAATAGAGATAATACGAGCATATATTTGTGCAAAAATTTAAACATGATGCAGATTCCCGTCGGACCATGAGAGTTGTCTTCGGACGGTTGAGGATGACGTCCTTCGACCATGATGTCCTGGGCCATGAGTTGATTAATGAGATTCGCAGGCCATGAAATGATGTTCTCGGACAATGAAGTTGGTGCCTCCGAACTATGACGCCTTTGAATAATGATATGCAAATTTTGAGAGATCCTCAGGCCATGACATGGTGTCTTCCGGCTATGAGGATGATGCCTTTAGACTATGGCGCCTTTGGACAGGTTGGCGATATTTCAGCCCGTGAGATGCAATAATATGATGTCAATAAGACAGAGCTTAGTCTTGTGAAGCGGAGGGAAAAGCTTAGCCCGAAAGAAAAGCAAAGGAGATACAACGCTTAGTCTCGGCGAAAGAATGTAAATTGGAGGCAGAGCTAGCCTTATGCAGGTATGGAGACAGAGCTTAGTCTCATGCAAAGGAAGGTAGAGATTAGCCTTATGCAGATGTGGAGGCAGAGATTATCCTTGTGCAGGATGGAGACAGAGCTTAGTCTCATGCAAAGGAAGGCAGAGATTAGCCTTATGCAGATGAAGGCAGAGATTAGCCTTATGCAGGATAGAGACAGAACTTAGTCTCATTTAGGGAAAAGGCCGCATTTAGACTTATGCAAAGGAAGGCAAAGATTAGCCTTATGTAGAGGAAAGACAGAGATTAGCCTTATGCAGGATGGAGACAGAGCTTAGTCTTATGCAAAGGAAGACAGAGATTAGCCTTATGCAGAGAAAGGGCAGAGATTAGACTTATGAAGGATGGAGATAAAGCTTAGTCTCATGCAGGGGAAAGGCAACGTTTAGCCTTATGCAAAGGAAGGCAGATATTAGCCTTATGCAGAGGAAAGGCAGATATTAGCCTTATGCAGGATGGAGACAGAGCTTAGTCTCATGCATGGGAAAGGCAGCGTTTAGCTTTATGCAAAGGAAGGTAGAGATTAGCCTTATGCAGAGAAAAGGCAGAGATTAGCCTTATGCAGGATTGAAACAGAGCTTCTCATGCAGGGGAAGGCAACGTTTAGCCTTATGCAAAGGAAGGCAGAGATTAACCTTATGCAGATGAAGGAAGAGATTAGCCTTATGCAAGGTGAAGGCAGAGATTAGCCTTATGCAGATGAAGGCAGTGATTAGCCTTATACAGAAAATAGAATGAATAGCAGATAGTAGCATAATTTCTTAGCTGGTAGCAGATTTCGATAACGCGATCGTTGTGAGGATTGTGACTTTGCGGCATGTCTATCCTTTGTCCCTGCATCCAAATAAAACTCGTGAGTTTGTAGATGTGGGAGGTTGATTCGTGTCCCCGCTGGCTTTGCTTGGTCTGATGATCCTGTTTGCATCATGGGGGTAGTGTTTGGCTAAACATAGTTACCTTACAAGCAAGCATGCATAGTTTTGTAAAGACATAGTAAAAATGTACTTTAAGAATTTTAGATGAACCGATGAACGTGACAAGATCCGATACATTGCAACCTCCTTTGCCATGGAATTTTGAGGGTCCTCCCCAAAATTCTTCCCTGGTTAGATGGATTTATGTCTCCGACTGTTGTACATGCTGTGATCGGCTAATCTTGCTTCGGAGTTTTGAGGGTCCTTCTCAAAATTCTGCCCAGTTTCCAATTGTGGAGGAAAATAAGATTTTTATTGGTTTGTGACCGAACCTACAGGGCTTCCTACGTATCCCCTCTTAAACGGGAATCAGGTCGAGAGTAGTTCAATTTACAGCATTTGATAAAAGCATAAAGAGTTACACATAGTATCGTTTAACTACATCTGAGTTGATTGGTTTTGGCCAGACTTCTCCATCCATTTCTGCAAGTATGAGAGCTCCTCCTGTCAGTACTATGTGGACTATGTATGGACCCTGCCAGTTGGGAAAGAATTTCCCTTTGGCTTCATCTTGATGCGGAAAGATCTTCTTTAACACCAGTTGCCCCGGTGTGAACTGTCTAGGCTTGACTCTTTTGTTTAAGGCTCTGGTCATTCTGTTCTGATAAATTTTTCTGTGACACATTGTATTCATTATTTTCCCATCTATGAGGGCTAGCTGCTCATAATGGTTCCTTATCCATTCTGCATCGCTGAGCTCAGCTTCCTGTATGATCCTCAAAGAAGGAATCTCCACTTCGGCAGGAATAACAGCTTCCGTACCATAAGCCAGTAAGTAAGGAGTTGCCCCGGTTGATTCTCTAACGATTTCCTTGGGTATGATATCTTCTTCTGAATCACTGTTCTTTTGTTGCGTTGTCTCATTGCATGTCACAGTCATTGGTTCATCAAGACAGGAAATAGTAATGTTGTATAGGTAAAAGTATGAGAGAAAAAATAATAAATATCGATTCATTTTCAATAATTTAAACAAACGTTTCGGAACACTGGTAATTTTATTTAAAACAGAATGCAAGAAACAGAAATCATTTTCTTGGAAAGCAAAATAAACAATGATGTTCAGCCTTGCTACCCCGGGACTCGTCGGGCCCTGGATGGTCTGACAGTCCAGTTTCTGAGGAACGATCCCTTCCTCACAGATTGGATGGTGGGGCCTTCCTCCTCAACGATGACACATCAATCCATAGCCCCGTCTCCCAAGAATAAGTTCTAGGAGGAGGAGAATGTGGAGGGCCCCCTGGATCTTGTATGGTATGATGATGATGCCAGAATGCACGAACCAACCTTTGGGGAAGGGTAATAATCAAAAGAAAAATAAAATATAAACAAAAGGTAACAAGTCAGTGAGGATCATGAGAAAATATTTGCAGTATTTAAACACATATTGCAGAATTGTAAACGTGCGTCCTAATTTGGGAACCTCGTTATGCCCGAGGTAGGCCTAGAGACAAGTTGTTTTGGAGAACTTAGATTCCAATAAATACCTCATTTCATTAATATAAAAAACATACGAACCCCAAAAGACACTAAGATAATAAAAGATAAGTCACTATTGGCACTTGGCCTTATTACATTTAGGAAAAAGCAGGTAAATCTAATCTACTTGGTCCTAGAAGGACCTTCCCCAGGCTTAATCTTTTTGACATATTTTGGATCATGCCGAACCTGGGGACCTCGTGCCTCATCTTCTGCAAAACAAATAAGGTTAGACCATTTTCCCCTCTAGATTCGACTATTTATATATCCATGATTAGCATATTGGCATTTAGTTCTCCAAAAATTAATGCACAAAATGGTTGCGTCCATTGGGATTATGGAAACCCCGGTGAACTTTAGGGTAAGTTTTGTCTTAAAGGTTATTATGTGGACAACATACTAACCAGACTAGGTTTGACCATGATGCATTTACAGTTATAATCAGAGTAAGGTTGCTATGGGGGTCAAGACTGGTACTCTCAAGCGGACAACCTGAGGGGGAAAGGCACGGAACCGTCGATTGCACCGCTGATCGACTAGTTTTACCGCAAATAAGCCTTTCCAAATTTAGGGGGTGGTATGAAATGGAAGAGCGCAACTACTCATCAAGCATTTCTATAGGATTTGTATAGGAACGAGTGGAATATGATGTTGAGCATGATTATGCAGCAATAAGCAATAAACACGTTGTCACGCATTTGCACATTATGAAAGCGATAAATACAACAGTTATAATTGAAAAGAAGTTACAAAGGAAAACAAAAAGTAACATGTCCGTTTCATTTTTGAAAAAATAAATACTTGGGAGAGTAAACAATTAATTGCACATAAAGGGGAAAGGGAAAGGGGAAAGGTATTTAACAAAACAAGGCACTCTTAGAAGAATTCACAAAACGGTTTGTAATGGTAAAAGCCTAGAATCCCCAGCAGAGTCGCCATGCTGTCGCGCCCCCCCCTTTTCCTCTCCTTTCGGATTGGTCAGGGTTCTCGACATTATTGGGACAACTCATTTCCTTTTGGGAAAGGGGGTATAATGAGTTCGAAGAGTCGCCACCTAACGAATTAAGGCGCGTCAGGGCACCTACTACAGGACATTCATAACACTAATTGCATAACCAGAGATTGGGTAAGGGCTTGAAATTACTTCAATGGGAAGGTGTTAGGCACCTCTCAAAGTCCACAACTGTGGGTCCCGGCCAAACATACTTTGTGAATTATTCAAGTAGCAAGTGGATAGTCTAAGCACACATATGTAAACAAATAAAGGTCTTAACAGATTAGCAGTCCAAGCACACATATGTAAAGAATAAGGGAGGTCCTAAGTTGTTTATCCTATAGGATCATATATGTGCAATGCCCGGTAATCACTCCTCAATGATGGGCTACACGTTGCATTAGTGCACATGTCATCATATCCTTTTCTACCCATTATCCCCCCCTTAGCGGTTTATTAAGAGAGTTTTGTTTAACGATCTCTAAGCGTGTTGTTACATGTCCCTTCCTTGTAGTCCTGGAGGAGTTTAGGACCTCTAAGTCTGGGCAGTTCTAGACAACCCCCTAAGGTGCTAAAAGGGAAAATTCTAGGTGACAGGAAAGAACAAGTAGGACTAGCAGATAAGCGACAGAAACCGTTAAAAAGCTCAGATTCACCTCCACTCATAATGCAAATAAACAGCAGGTCTCAAACACAGACAAAGGCAGTTTTATTAGAAAAGGATCCTAAGACAGGATATCAAAGTGGCATCAATGCACAGGAATATGCAACACTATTTCATACAAACTGTAACGACATGGCCCTAATCAGTTTACCCATTGATTTTAAGCTTGTTAGACTTTAAGCAGTAAACACAATAAAAACAGTTTTCCAGTTTTATAAAGATTAATTACCTAAGGCTTGCCTAGGCGTGGGATTGTGCATAACAGTTACAAGTTATTTTAGACAGCTTGAGAATATTTAACCTTCAACAATGTTGTTCTAGGTGATACAAATCTGAGAGTGAAAGGATTGATACTAGTTTTATTTAGAAAAACATGACAATTATATGTGAGACTGTTTTATACCTTTTCATGGATCAGTAGTTAAACTAGGCGTATTCAAACAAATGCGAACAGAATCCTAGAGCATGGTATCTAATATGCACATAAGAATGGCAGAATTATTAAGACATAATTTCTAAATGCACACAAGAGTAATAGCATTCTTAAAACATGATTTCTAAATGCACAGAATTCTTAAGGCATGATTTCTAACTGCACACAAGAATGAGAGTTTTATGTCAATGTTATTTATTGTCCTTGGAGCAGGATCTCTAAGTGATAGGCTGATACAACGCAAAACATAGATTAATGACATGTGATATGCTGAAGTAGTAAATATGAAGTCCTAAGAACATGATATTTAATGCATGTTTGGAATGATTTGGATAAACATATTAGACCTAAAACATGGATTCTAATGCATATATAAAGAATGTAAAGCCTAAGGCATGTTCTCTACCCAATAGTGTCAACAATATCATTAGTTACCCTCCCCATTTCACTAGCAATCCCCAATATTTGTTTACAAATTAATTATTACAAACCAATAGCTGAATGAACTACATAAATAAATTAAAAAAGAGAAGAAGTTAAACTATAGGGAGCCTGAAGCAGGTCCAGATGTATCCTGAGGATACCAAGCCTCTATAACCTCAAATGCCAAGAGTTTCATAGCCAATCTCATGTCCGGATGTGTCAGAGTTCCCTAAGGACCTCAAGGATCCCGGGCAGTGCTCACACCCAAACTTTCATAACATGAACTGAGTAAGTGCAGTGTGGAAGGGCCAGCGCCAGTGTACCAGAGTTCAGAGGGATCTCAAAAGGATCCCAAGGCAGTACACACACTGGAGAGGCAGAACCTAGGGACTTAGGAGTAAAGTGAGAGTGCGTGACATAGTTTTGAAAAGGTTTTGACATGAAAACAGTATTGAAAAGGACTCAATTAAGTAAAGAGGTTTTATGAAAAGTAGGAGTTGATTAGTAGTAAAATAGTTTGAATAAGAACAGTGTAAATATTTGAAGAATCAAACAAACAACATATTAACTTATAACAAACAGATCACTTAACAACATGACTCACACAAGGGTATTGGGAGTTGGGGACGTATACAACACACACAATGAAACACATAACAAACAGAAGCACATAAGCCTTTTTTAGGAGTTTATGGGATTAGGGAATAACCAATAATGCAGGCATAATACATGTATATGAATTTCAGAACAGATACTTGAGGTCATAGTTGTACTAACAGAGTTAAGCATAGAATCAACACCACTTGAGGAAACAAATTATTTTTGCAAAATAGATTCATACCAGAAACTAAGTAAACAAACAGACAAACATCCAAACATACATAAATAAAGTGGAGTTAGGTTGAGACATACTACAAAGATACTAGGCAGGTTCATAGACATGCTGATCATAAGTTGAATTAGGACAGAACTAATATATGTTAAGTGAAACAAAGATTTAAACATGCTAGATGCATATTGAATAGTCAAATAGTAAACAAAAACAGAACTGGGAATCAGTGAACTAAAGCAGTAACAGAACACATAGGGTTTGGAACTTGAATTGAATCAGAACATACCAGTTAAGGAGAGTAGACACAAAATGTAGAGCGGTGTAATGCAATAACTAGCCTTGGCGTACAGCCGGCTAGTTCAATAGAAGTAGCAAGTAACAAGAAAGAGCAGAAAGCTTTAAGTGTAAGAGAGAGTTATTGAACTAGTGTCGATTTTTTAGAAGTGAGAATAGAGGAGTATATATAGTAATTAAGAGAAGATCAGAATAAGGTAAAGGAAATCAGTACTCATCAATTAAGGGAATCACTGAATCAATCACATAAGGAGTTGAGAATAGACTCCTTTAATTAAGGACAATTGACCAAACGGTAATAATAGTAGTCTAATTAAGGAAAGAAGTTCAAAACAGACCAAATAAAGGAATTCAGAATAAATAAAAAAGGGGTCTAATTTAAGGGAAGAATCATGTAAAGGAATCAGTAAATATACAGCAATCAAATAAGGCAAGAACGACTAATTAGGGTCGTAATCATAGAAATAGGCAAGACTTAGGCATGCAGATCCTTAACAGAGCAAATCGGTGAATCAAAAATTCAAAATAGTACTGATTTAAAGGAAGAAGATATAGGTTTCCACAAATAAACAAATAGGCTAAGCACAATTTCATAAACACACAGAAATCAGTCGAGAAATCGAATCAGAAACCCTAATAGAGACGTACTGGGGTAAAATCATAAGGCATTCAAATTAAACGAAGGAGACGTCATATGAATCAAAGTACAGAACAGAGTTATGTATCAAATAACACGGATCGACTCATAATCCAAACATAGTGTAAAAAATTAGGGGTTTTAACATAAACTAGTTATAATCGATTAGAACACATAAGAATCAGGGATAAGCACTTACAATCAGAAAACATTTTGGATATAATATTTTCAAGGAAACCCTAGTTAAGAAGAAATGAAAAGACACTTGAAAATCAAAAGGTTTTTCATAAAAATAAGCGAAAAACAGGTCGATCCATCTCAGATCTGAGAATTTCAAGAGATGAAAGTAGGTTTTCATAAAAATAACGTAGAGATGAAGATAACGGCTTAGAAACCCATAGGTTTAGGCAACAATAGAAATATCTTACTCAAAATCGAGCCATGGCGGCCTGAAACAGGCAAGAACAGGCCCAAGGTGTGAGTGGACCGACCCTCGTCCCTTGAGGGCCTTAGAGACAAGTAATACCGACATAAGAGAGCCATGAGAGGCCTGAGGGTGGTGAGGAACCACCATGGTTGATGGAAAGCGAACAAGGCGAGGGAGATTAGGGTTAGGGCAGAGAGGGTTTGAGAGAGAAGGAGAGGGGTGACGACGGAGAGGGTGAGAAGGAATGATGGGTTTGGGGGTAGGTCATTAGGTCAATTAAGGAAAGAATAAACCTAGACCGTTGATAAAAAATGATCAACGGCCAGGATTTGGGCAGATTGGGTCGGGTAGGATCTAGGCATTGGGCCTGGGGTCTTTTGGCTAGGATTGAAATAAAAATTGGCTATTTGTTAAAAACCCAAGATAAATTAATTAAAATAATTTATAAAATATTTAATAATTATAAAAATGAATTTCATGCATAGAAATATTTTTTTAAAAATGATTATTTAGTATTTCAAAATACATAAGACTAATTTCTGGTAAAAAATAGTACAAAATTATATGCATGGGCTATAATTACAAAGTCATTGCAATTATAGACAAAAGGTGCCAATTTGGCTATTTATGGAATAATTTGGTCTTAATAGGACCATAAATAATAAATTAAATCAATAAAATGCCTTTGAAATCATTCGTAATGCAATTTTATAATTATTTATTGGAAATAAAATACTGGACAAATTAATAAAAATGTAAAAAAATTATGGAAAAATATCAATTGCTACCAATGCATGGATTTGAAGGTATATATGCAATTAAAAATATTTTGGAAAAAATTGGGTATCAACATATAATAGTAAAATAAAGCAAATCTTAGAGAAGACGGTGAGTGTGAATAGAAAGGATTGGACTGCAAAACTAGATGATGCCTTGTGGGCATATAGAACTGCATACTAAACGTCAATCGAGATGTTGTCGTATAAGCTTGTTTATGAGAAGGCATGTCAGTTGCCTGTTGAACTTGAACACAAGGTGTATTGGGCCATTAAGAAGTTAAATATGGACCTTGAAGCCGCTAGCGAGAAAAGACTCTTGCAGTTGAATGAATTAGATGAGTTCAGGCTGCACTCTTATGAAAAATGCTAAGCTTTACAAAGAAAAGACAAAAACATGGCATGACAAGCATATCAAGCCGCGTCACTTCGAGCCAGGCCAACATGTATTATTGTTCAATTCTAAGCTAAGGCTATTTCTTGGGAAGTTAAAATCGAGATGGTCAAGTGTGTTTGAGGTGGTGAGGGGGGTCACTCCTTAGGGTGCAATTGAGTTGCGAGCTTTAAATGGTGAAAGAAACTTTTTGGTGAATGGACACAGAGTCAAGCATTATTGGGGAGGAATAATTGATCATGAGAAGACCAAGGTTGTTTTCGCTGATGAGTAAGCGAGATTCTGCGTCGTGACGCGACGTTAAATCAGGCGCTTGTTGGGAGACAATCCAATTTTTATGGCTTTCATAGCTTGTTTTGTTTTGAATTTTTCGTTAGGGTAGACTAAAGTTTGCATTTTCTTTGTAGGAATAGAAATTCTAGGTAGAATGGTGTTGGGATTGTAGATTGGATATATAAAAGACTCGGGGAATCGGGATATATAATTAAAAAAAACAAAAAGTCGATGAAGCAGCACCCAGACCAGCACCCCACGTTGCCTGGGGCGCCCAAGTCAGTAGGTAAAAATCCCCCAACGCCAGGCATAGCATGGAGCACTGTGCTATGAGGTGACCAAGGTTTTTTTTTTCTTTAGTTTTTTTAAATTTTATTTTATATATTTTATTTAACTCATACCCATAAAACCCACCCCATATACCTTATCTACACTAACACTATAACCCATATTATTACCCAAACCCATCCCCAACTCAACTTAAAACATAACCCAAATATCCCAAAACACCCAAGTTCAAAAAGAAGAGAAAAAACATTGCTCTCTCTCCACTGTTTCTGCCGAACCTCCTTCTTCTCTCTCTTAATTTCTCAAGCTCTCTCTTGCTCTCATCTTAAGTTCTACAGGTATGCTCTCCTTCTTCTTCTTTTCCTTCTTCTTCTTCTTCTTTTCCTTCTTCTTTTCCTTCTTCTTCTTCTTCTTCTTTTCCTTCTTCTTCTTTTCCTTCTTCTTCTTCTCCTTCTTCTTCTTCTCCTTCTTCTTCTTCTTCTTCTTCTTCTTCTTCTTCTTCTTCTTCTTCTTCTTCTTCTTCTTCTTCTTCTTCTTCTTCTTCTTCTTCTAGGTAAATGATAATGAAAATCTCATTCCCCCAGTTGCCCTAGTCCCCAAATTTTGCACCTAAGTTGTACTTAAGAATTATTTTATGGCGGGTAGTCTATTTATGTTTGAAATTTATATGGGTGTATTGTATACAAAGTAGTAAACTAGAATTTCCTCTACTCCGATGAAATTTGGAAGGGCCACCATGTTTCACCATTGTTAAACTAGCATGCACACATAGTGTTTGTTAAAATGGCTGAATGAATATTTTGTGCACCGGTGAAGTCTGAGTAACCAAGTGTATTCCTACATGATATTAGGCTAAGTGTGGGGTGTGTGGGGATGATTTTACATGCTTGGGAGTTTCGTTTCAATGCACACATGTTGCCCACACTATGTATCCTGTATAATGTATGTTGTAGAATGTTGTAGAGTTAGCTAAATTAGTGTAGTTGTAGTAGTTGCGGACATTAAAGTACCATATGTCACTTTCTTGCATTAAGGTGAATTCACCAAGCCATGATCACTCACTTGTTTGTATGGCATTGATTAGTGCCTTTTTAGCTATTGCGTAGCAATGGGAATTCTTGAGTACCCATGGCCTTGGAGTGCAACACTTGTGCATTTTAAATCAAAATTGTGAAGTAGTGTACATTGAGCCTTCGGTTTTAAGTGTGGGGGTCATTTTGCCTCGCACGACAGCCTTAGGAAAATTTTCCTTGACGGGTTCTCACATTCATGCTTATTTATGTTACAGGTTATGATGGCTCGTGATATTGCAAGCAAAGTCAAGAGAATAGGAAAGTCCTCCACCACTTCCCCCTTCGCCCAAAAGGCGAAAGCAAGGAAAAGGATCCTCGCGGCAAGCTAAAGGCAAACAAATTGCCGAGGGATCACCACAGGCACCATTGAGACCGAGGCCTCGCTTGGATTTGGTCAATGATGTGGCTATTTCATGGCACAGGGACTTTGTGCCATATGGACGGTACATCTTAGACATAGGAATTAATGTCAAGGCTTTAGAGAGAAACTTACCGAAGGTACTTGGCCGGTTTCGCGCACTAAACATGGACAAGTTCATAGAATTCCCCGGGCATGCAAATTTGAGCATGGTTCAAGAACTGTATGCCAACTGGGATGCAGGATGGGGCACTACACGTGTACGGAGGAAGAACGTGCCAATGGATAGGGGGTCCTTATGTGCATATTTGGGGGTTGATAATGCTGATCCGAGGAGGCTCCAAAAATTTGTCAGAAGCCCAAACTACACAAGGATACGTCACACTCTTTGTGGCGTTGATTCAAATGCCCAGTGGACCAAGAAGCAAGGCGATATTCACCTTCAGATGGTTCGCTCTGATTTTAACAAGACTGCCAAAGCGTGGCAGAATTTTGGCTTGCCAGACTTATGCCAGTGGAGCACAATAGTGAATGCACTCGCGCTCGAGTGTGTGTCATATTCTTCCTGATGATTGGTAGACCCATTAATGTGGGTGAGATTATGCTCAGTGAGATGGCCCGCACGCGATTTGGGCGGCAGGTTAAGAGGTTCTTTTCGACAACTTACTCACACAATATATGCTATCCCAAGGGGTGCCAGAGTACCCAGGATATGATGAGGTGGTGGAGGCTCCTACAGGGATTTTGGACATCACATCTTTGTTGGAGACTTCGTCTAAGCTCACTCAGGCTGCACACAATAAATGAGAAGAAAACTTCAACAGGTACCCCTATAACTCTTTGAATTTACTAATGAGCAGGATTGGTATCTCGGACGAGGAGTGTATTCATTTATGCAATGACTTGTCAAGTTCGTCCAAAGAGATATTCGGGATTGCTCCTGGCAGCCCTGTTTACTCGTCGGAGGACACAAACACTATCAAGGGCTCAAACACGGAGAACAATGTTGGTGGTGATGTTACGGGGCCCATGGCTTTGGTGCCTCCAGGACCTGATGATGATGTGACCGGAACTGTGGGTGGCGGGCATGCTGAGGAGGAGGACTTTCCTGACAGGGAGTTTTCTTTTCACCCTACTTTGTTTTGTATTTTTATATGCATCGGGGACTATGCATAGATTAAGTGTGTGGTTGGAGGACTACTTCTTGTGATGTATTTTGTACAACTTGTAATCAATTAGTTTCTTTTATTAGTTTGACTTAGTCTAGTTTTTAGTCTAGTTTGTTTTAGAAAAAAATGAAAACTAATTAAAAAAAAAAAGTCAGAAAAAGCTTGGACTTTTCGCGACGATGGATCTTTTGGATAATTTTCTTGGGGGATAAAATTCGATTAAAAACACCAAAAAGATTTTTTTAGGATAGCTAGTAGTATCCCTTGATTTTTCTTGGGGAATCGGTTCTTTTCCAAGGGTGTAGCTCGAACCGGGTACTTTAATTTATTTTAGGAGTAGTTAGGAAGAAAATGAGTTGTTGTGAGCTACCTAGTGACATGTTTGGTGCTGGCACATTAGGCTATGACATACATTCTATCTTCTCGTGTATTTGGTTTGCATTGTGATGTCTAAGTAAAGTAAATAGCCTATTTTGTGGCGCTTTTTCTCAGTTGTTTGACTTGTATGCCGCATAGTGCAATACTGCTTAAATTTTCTCAATTATGTGTGCTTGCTTGACTTGAGAGTTGAACAGAACCATCTTGATTGAGTCATGTGCAATGAGTTTGTAAGGATTTGTGATCTTCTGTGCTATCATGTGTAGTCTAGAATTTTCCCCGTGTGTTAATCGAAGCGAAATCATTAAGTTGTGTTAATCTAGGAGATGGCTAGGCGTTTCTTGCTTGACCATAGATGTGCTTGTCACATCAAAATAAAATTCTGTTGCTAGCCCCTTTGAGCCTATAGAATTTCTTTTGGCAACCTCATTACAAGCCATACCCCTATTTTGTTCTTAATTTGAGATTGTTGAACATTTACCGCCTAAGGTACTTAGTCGCTAAAAGAAGTAAAGTGAGAGAATTGGGGGAGTAGCTTTTGAGTGGAACCATGAAGGGCCCTTTGGTGCACTAAAGTTGAATCAAAAGTCACTAGCCGGTGAGCTTTAATGTGTGTAGTGTGTGTAGAAGAAAGAAAAAATTACAAGAAAAGAGAAAAAAATGATAGTAAAAATAATGGAGAAAAAACACACACACCTCCTAATCTTACTAATTTGAGCTAGTGGGAGTATAGAAGTGCTTAGTTGAAAAAAAAGGGCGATGTTGTATATGGGTTGTGGCAAGTGAATTGGTTGAGAAGAATATGTGCTCGAATTGTGAGTGTAGTGTATTAAAGTGCTTAGGAGGGTTAGTCACTATTCCTAAATGTAACTTACCCTCCCTTAGCCTACGATACAACCTTAAAGTACTAATTGATCCTAGATTTGGCTAGCTTAGATTAGTAGAGATGTACACTATGGGCGAGCTTATAGTACAACCACAGGATGCATATGAATTCTTTGTGAGAGTGAGCGAATTGTGGTCAATTGTGTGATGTCCTTAATTTATATTCAAAAGCATATTTGAATGTGTGGACTAGTCTATGTTCACTCTTTTGTTTTTTGGTGAGAGCACATGATCTCATGAATGATTGGTAATATTGTAAATTTTTTCTTGTTGGGTGAGTGCGCGAATTGAGGGTGCTTAGTTGTAACGAGTCAGCTTTTGAGGTTGGGTGGTTACAACTAGGTTGTTGGAATTGATTTAATTGAAATGTTATACTTGGGCATGCTTAAAACGGGAAGAATGTGATATTTGTATGTTCATGCTTGATTACCGGTATTGATCATAGTCAAGGGTAGAGTGTGTGGTTAAAAAAAATGAAGTACTCCTCTATAGTTGAGATTTGTCGTAGTTGGGGGTATATTTGGTAGTTCTATTGCTCGAGGACGAGCAAGACTCTAAGTGTGGGGTGTTGATATGTAGCTTAAAGTATATATATTTAATAGTATATCGCCTCGTGTTTTACTCTTGTTTCGTAGATTTAGGCTGTAAAATATGTTGATTTATATTAATTCGAGGTGTTTTTATGTGTATGAATCATCCGGAAGCATTTGGGAGAAAAATGTGCGAAATTAGAGCCAAAATAGACAAAAAAAGAGAAAGTGGGATTTTCAGCGCCACAGGCAGCGCCCCACGTCACAGGTGGCACCCCAAACAGACTACTCAACAAACCAACACAGGGCCAGCGTGGGGCGCTGGGCTGGATGCTGGTGACGTGAATTGTGTCCAACTTTGCCCGGGACAAGGTTATTTCGGCCTTAGACCTACCCAATGCGTATAAAAGCAAGATTAAGCCTACTTTTTGAAGGGAGACGCCACTCTGAAGAGGGAATACACACGAGAAATATCCGGGAGTGAAGAGATCCCAATTTTTGTTCATCTTTTCTTAGTATTTTTAATTATTACACTTATGAATTTGTTTGATACTATCATGAGTGGCTAAAACTCATAGTTCTGGGGTTGTGATTTAGCCATGAATATTGTTGTTTAATATTGACTTAACCTTGATTACAATTCACTAATATATGATTGTTTTTCAATTCTGTGATTAATTTCTTAATTGTTTGATAAGCATTTAGGTTCTATTTACTGTCTATGCTATACTTTAGAAAGCCATGTTTAGATTAGAGAAGAACTGAAGAGAGCACGATCGTAACTCTTAGGGGAGGGGAAGGGGGATTTGTGGTTAGGATAGGAATATACCTAGTCACCGTGCTTAATTAAATATCGTAATCTTAATGCGTTCTTAATAGATTAATTTCATAGGAATATATGCGTTAATCTATTTTGAATAGGCGAGTAGTACTTCGGGATAAGACTATGAGAGTAGTTGTTCGATTAATTAGCAACCATAAGTGAATTGTATGAAAGGGAAATTTAACTAGAACACAATAGGATTGGTGAATCGATCACAAACCTTAAATATTTGTCTTTATTGAATACACCACAATTATTTTGCTACTTGATAATTTAGTTACTACTTAGAATTATAGTTTAGTATAATCACATTCTTAACTCGATTTTGGCCTAACTGAATAATAATCTTGGTGAATTTAGTGGGTAGTTGATACAAGTCTCTGTGGGTCCGACACTCAACTTATTATTTTATTACTTGTACGACCACGTATATTTGCGTGTGCATTTGGGACCATCAAGTTTTTAGCGCCGTTGCCGGGAACTTGAATATTGACTACTCTCTAATTTTTGCTTTCATTGTTTATTATGTCAAGCCTAACGTTACTTGATTGTTACTCTGATCTCAGGAATTTTGATTGAATGCGAAGGGTCAGAAGCCAGGATAGACTTTAAGGCTTTGACCCCGAACCTGAGAGAACATTTCATAGGAGGTTGAGGGAAGTGAGGGATACAAATAATCTTCAGGCACTCGTTCAATTTCTTCTGAACATGGCAGAGGAGCAACACATGGTTGTTCAGGAGATGGCGATGCCCAACGTTGCTAATGTCACCTCCAGCATTGTGAAGCCCAAAATCAAATTGGTAATGTTGTAATTGTATCACACGTTCCACATCAAACTATGAAAGAATATGTATTTTGAAACTTATAAATGATGTAACTACTGATGACGAATTTGAGTTGTTGTCTATTTGATCCTCCTCACCGCTTAATTAGTGAATTGGATTATATTGTTAGTCTTGAGTAAGTTCGGGTATAAGGTATTGTACAGGCTTGCTCGACTGGATCATCTCGGTTGAGCGTCGATCGAGCTCCCTGAGTTTGGGCGTGACAATCAGGAAGTCCCACTTTAGAGGTAAAGTCCTCCTAGGCGACTACGTTCCTAAGGCTCAAGTTTCCAACCTCTAATAAATTATAAAGAATTACTTATCGTTCTACCACAAACTTTGATGGTCGTCCGCACTGTATACTTGTGCTTATTCTATTTTGCTCCTTTTAAACTTGTGCGCAAGCCCTAAGCATTTGATAAGTGAAGTTGGTTGAAGACAATACTAAATATACTTGCCATAATAGAAGCAAGATAATAAATATTACTTACCTCTATTTAATTTGTTTCAAACCAATCATTCATATCTCCTCCATCCGTGGTTATTTTTGGAACCTATGACTTTTGGCTCAAATTCTATATATAGGCGCGTGTATAAAGTTGATACAGATTATAAAATTCATACTTCAACTCAACTCTTTTATGATCCAAGATTCAGAAAATTCAGCAATACCAGATACCTATAGGACCTTTTCTTTACAAAAGCAGAATATTGTCCGTCAAGTTGCAGATGATGTTGCAAATATTGCCCTTACATATAACACAGAAAACAAAGCACAAAAATTCGTTTGCATCCAGCATACATGAAAAAATGATTAAGGATTCCATTAAATTTTGCTAGAATTTTGGAAGTGAGAAGATTTAATAAAACAGTATAAAATAAAGATAATCATATTGTATAAAATGTAAATCGATAAATAATTGCAAATGATAATATATACTATCTATAAAGTTGTAGTAATATAAATTTCCCAAAAACAATAATATTCTTAGAGCTCGAATTCGAGACTTCTTATTAAGAACGAATGAATCCTATTCAATCCGCTCCAACTCTTGATGGTGCTTATTATTCCTATAACATTTATGTTTCGATGAATAGAGTGCTCAAGGAAATAATAATAGCTAGTCTATAATAAAGTGGAATTCAACACTCATCTGATGTATAATGAAGTTTATAACCTTTTTATTTCTTCACTTTTGTTTGACTCATAATTGTGTCAATTACTATCTTTCCTATTACCATTTTACGTCTTAAACCGATTCTTCGATGATTTTGATGCGATTATGTTTTGAGTATGGAATTGGAGCAAATCTTTTTTCCTCGCTACAATAAATTTGACCTAAGCCAAAAGTATTTGTGGGAACGCTTTATTAGGGATGGCCTTTGTCAAGCACTTTTAGATAAAGGTTGCAAACGGGTCGGGTTGACCCGTAACCGGATCGGCCCAGACCGGTTAAAATCGGAACCGGACCGGCCCGGTTCATAGGGGCCGGGTGGGCTGGTAGGGCGGTTAGAGGGGGTTGGTCCGTTTAATTTTTTTGAAACGGGTAACCGGACCGGTAGTGAACCGTAACCGTGTACCGGTTTAACCGACCCGGCCCGGTACAACAACTATTTATTAATTTATTTTTTTTAAACATGTGGGGCCCACTGACCGTTGGCAATGGTCACCCCTGACAGCCTGCCGTTGCCCAACGTTAAATTTGTACAAATAGGCCATTTTTTCTTTAAATTTTAACCTATTTTCATTTTACAAAATCAACCTTCTCTAAAACAATAAATACCCCCCCCCCNCTCATTCTCCAATTTTCAAGACTTTAAGTCTTCAATTCATCTTCTAATTTTATTTGGCTCTTTGTTTTTAAATTTAATTTATCGTGTTTTATCATTCGGATTTTGAAGTTTGAAGAACAATTGAACTTCAAAATTGAAATATATGTTGCACTTGCAATTTATAAGTGCAATTTTTTTCATAATCATTGTTATCTGTATATATTTTACTGTATATTTTATATAAATTACAATACATGTACAAAAACTTGAAAAAAAATTTAAAAAGACTGAACCCGGCCCGACAGTACCCCTACCCGCACGGGTTCGTTTTTACCCGGATAAACCCTAATCCGTTAAACCCGTTAATAATTAATTGATAAAAATCCGTAACCGCAACCCGTCCGGTTCAAAAAAAAAATATATAACCGGCCCGGCCCGGCCCACCCGTTAGACACCCTTGCTTTTAGATACGGATTTTAGGCAACACTTATGCAGCGTGCCTTTTAACAATAAACACGTGTTGTCAAATAATAAAATAATTGTCAAATGTAATACGAAGTTTACCATATAAGTGTGCTCTAATAATTTCCTAAAAATTCCCGCTAAAACTTTTCTCCTAAATCCTTTTCCCCCCTAAATCTTTTCTGCCCCAAAAAATTAACTATGCCCAAAAATATTCCACTAAGTTGAGTTTTACCCAAATTACATGAAAACTCTCGTACTTGTTCTTCCTTAAAACAGGCTCTAGTCAACTAGTTAAGCAGATTAGGGTAGATTTTGTGAAAATTACTGTTGGAGATGGTTAATTTCTTCTAATTGCTCTTCTCAAAAGTCAAAGCCCTCCTTATTTGGGTTTGGTGGCCATCAGTTTCAATTGGGAAGTTCGTTTGCTTAGAGTTACAACTGCTAAAAACTTGTAAGTTTTCTATGAATTTTTTGCTTTCCGTTTAATAACTTTATGATTTTTGCTATCTGTTTGAAAGAAACTGTTGAAAGATTAATCCTACTCCTCCTTCTTTTCCGGGGGAGAAAGAAATACTAGTAGAATTTGCAAGGGTGTAGAATACCTTTTCTAGAAAGTTAAAAATGTTTTATTGTTTATACTTTGGCTCAATTTTAGTGTTGGATTGGAAAAATCATTTGATTGTTTTTTTTTTCTCCGTGTGTGTGTGTTTGTTTATTGTCATAAATATCAAAGCTAATAATGTTGGAGTGGGATAGGATGGTCGTTTTTTGCGATTGTGACTAGCAGTACAAAGCAAAAACGATGTCTACATGTTGGAAGCAAGTGAATGAAGAAAAAGTTGAAAAGCATAGGAAAGAGTTGCATTTTAAAAGACTAACCCTTCTGTAACAAACTTTTTATTATGATTGGGGAAGTATTTCACAGTTTTTAGGATAACCAAATTAGTATATTAGAACAAATACACAGAAATGAAGAAAAATATTGAAGTTTGTTATCATACGTATCTTTATTGTTTACAAGATCGTTCAAGCTATTGTTCCACTTTGTTGCTTATAGCCTGTTTGACCAAGCTTTTTTTTTTGCGTGAGTGTCCAGAAAAGTAGACTAAGACACAACTGGAATTTAACTAAGTCACTACATGGCTCAGGATTTCTCTCTTATCGCATTGGAATTTAAGTTCTATATCAATCACCAATACTCAAATTACATGAATTTGGCTGTACAAACTATTCTGGATTCTACCTCTGGCTGTACTGTGATTATGTAGCAATCAGGTAGATGTAGAAATGGAAGGGGAAGCTTTTTTCTTCTTTTTTATTCGTTCGGTGGTTCTGGAGCGGGACGAATCAATTTTAGTTTTTGGTCTATTTTTTTAAGCATGCTATACCTTCCCGGCATCTTGTTGTCGTTAGAAAAATTGAAGTTCTTTATAAAGCTCTGATATGTAAAAGCTGAACTGGAAGATGTTGAAGTACATGGTGTTTAACAGGATGGGCTTTTTAAGTTGATTTGTCCGGGTTGCTTAGAATTGAGTCTATTATGCAAAGCATTAAGATATCTGGGCAAGAGTGGGTTGCTCTAGTGGTGAGCACCCTCCACTTCCAACCAAGAGGTTGTGAGTTCTAGTCACCCCAAGAGCAAGGTAGGGAGTTCTTGGAGGGAGGGATGTCGAGTTTCTATTGGAAACAGCCTCTCTATCACAGGATAGAGGTAAGGTCTGCGTATACACTACCCTCCCCAGACCACACTTGTGGGATTATACTGAGTTGTTGTTGTTGTTCTTTACTTGTTAAGTTTTAAAATGTTTTTCTCAATTAGTTTTTTTCCTAAGTTGTCATCTTGGTTCTTTGATCAATGTTGTGATATTTTTTCTTTATCTTAAATTTAGGTTGCTGGTTCTGCAATTTCATCTTCTTCAAGAAGAGACACACATTGGCAAATTTTATTTAAGAGCGCAAAGCAGAGAAATACACTTTACAAGGTTAGTTAAGTAATACTTGATACGTTTCTATCCAACCATATGATTTTTCTGCTAACATTATCTTGAATATTTCAATAGAGTGGAGCTATGTTTTCATGTATAGATAACTTGATAATTTTTATATGTATAGCTTTTGATAATTTTTAAAGTCTCTGCTAGATTACCCGTGGTGAACTTGAAGTTGGGTTTGGCCTAAAGATAAGTGTCATGACTAGGAAAGAGATTCTTATTCTCTTTATTTTTTATTATGTTATTAGCCTATTACTATCAAGAATCGATTTTAAAAAATTACTCGTGATTTTTAGGGTATATTTGTTAAATATATTCAATACTTAAATAAATCTATATTTTGAAATCTAATATCACCATTGATTTTAGGTTTTCAATTGATCCTTCCAAGGCTTGGATGGATTTACCAAGGTATAGCAAAGAGTATACTGATGGTGTTCAACGTTTTTTGGACTTTGCTTATTCTGATGGAGATTCTCAGGGCGAAAAAATTCAATGGCCGTGTACTAAGTGTTGTAACATCCCTTAGTGTCGAAGGAATGTAGTATATGATCATTTAATATGCTATGATTTTGTTAAATGTTATACAAGATGGATTAATCACGGGGAATGAAAAATTTCAATGGATGTTGATGATGATATGGATGAAGATAATTCGTATGATGACATTGATGAGTTGTTGAATGATCAATTTTGAGATGTTGCGCAAGGAGTTTATGAATGCCAAAATGAAGATGCCAAAAAATTCTATGACTTAGTTGATGAGGCAAGCCAAGAATTATATCCTGGTTGTAAATGATTCTTTAAATTATCACTCACGATCCATTTATATTTATTGAAGTGTCTACATCGAGGGAGCAATGAGTCCTTACTTTCCTCTTAGAGTTATTGAAAGAGGCGATTCCCGAGTTGAACATTCCTTTATCCTGCAATAATGCCAAGTCTTTTATCAAGAATCTAGGTCTGGATTATAAGAAAATTGATGCATGCCCCAATGACTGCATGCTATTTTGGAATGATCATAAAAGTGATGAATATTGCCATGTTTGTGGAGCTTCTCGATATATTGAATATCCTGAAGTAGATAGCGATCTTGAGCTTTCCAAAAAAGCTCATCGTGTTGCTGCTAAAACTTTGAGACACTTTCTGTTAATTCCTAGAATCAAACGGCTATTTATGTGCTCAAAGACGACAGATAAATTGGGGTGGCATGACAAAGAGCGGTCTAAAGATGGAAAGTTAATTATCCTGCCGACGGCCAAGCATGGAAAGACTTTGATAGCCTTCATCCAAATTTTGCAAAAGATTCTCGCAATTTGGGATTTGGCTTGGCAAGTGAGGGATTCAATCCATTTCGGACCATGAGCATTTCTCATAGCACATGGCCAGTTGTCTTAATCTATTTTATTTCACATGACACTTTTTTCGTTTTAGTTTGTTCTCCGGAAAAGAACATATTCCTATATTTGGAAACTCTTTAATGTTAAATTTTTCGTTTTACCTTAATGACATGCTCTTATAGCTATAGAAATGTCATAGCATGTTTTACACATGGCGGCACCACATATATTCAAGGAGTCGTCGAAAAATTATACTGCATAGCTGGGTAAAAAAAATTATTTATATATATTATATTGACACCTCTTGGCTTTTTGCTGGTGCGGATGCTGCATATGGATACCGGGTTCATTTTGAGCAAAGTGGAGATTTGATTAGGTTGTGCCTTCAATGTCTGATCGCTTGTATGGTTTGGAAACAGTACCCAAAAAACTAGTATTTGTGTTTGGTTGTTGGGTACAGCCAACTGGTATAAGGTATGAGTTTTAATAAGAGGTTATAGTGAGTGAAGTGTCTGACAAACCCAAAGCGAGATTAGTGTGGAATGTCTAACTGCTTTATTTGTAACTAAAATATGGGAAAACTCACATCGAACATGTGGCATTGACCTTTACTAAATGAATTTACATGATGGATGAAAAACTTGTCATCTACTCTTGCTGAGACACAAGAACAATTTCATCATTCAAACGAGAAAAACTGTCGCTTAATTGTCTGTGAACTTTTCTTTGGTTGTGTCATCATTCGGAAAACAATTTCAAATTAACTGATCTTTTTGCATAAAATGATGCACCGAGGTTTCTCCACCCCCCCCCCCCCCCCCCCCCCCCCCCCCCCCCCCCCAAAAAAAAAAAAAATTATCCTCTCTGTTAGCTCTCTATCTCTTTTATAAAGGAAAATTTTGTGGTTACTTGATAATGTGCAAAGGAGTTGGTCTCGGGGGTGACATGAGATTGAGGTGAGAAAATATGTGAGGGTGTATGCTAGTGACGTGAGGGAGTAGTCATGTGGTGGGTGTTTAGGTGAGTGAAATAGGACAACTATATTTGTTTATTGTACTCATTAGTCAATTTTGATTTATATTTGACCGAAAAATATGCAAAACATGATGCTATCCTAGTCTTTGTTCTTCTAGATGAACGATTAAAGTTTAGTTTCTATCTAATTATTAATTTCTTTTTATATGTAGGAGAAAGCGGGTGATGCAATTGGAAATGGTGTCAGAAAGTCAATTTAATCTTAATATGAATGCGAAATTTTTTTGGATAATTAAGATGTCTAATATTCATGATACTATAAGAATATACTCACTTTTGAAAAGCTTATTGTTAATGGGTATTTTGACACACTGTTTTATTAGTATGTGTATTCATTTGAATTATTATTTTTGGTATTTATTAGCTAATTTAGTTCATTATATCATCAAAATATATGATAATAATGCATATGCTTGAAATAATTGTAATTACATGCTATATGTAAAATGTAATTTATTTTAAAAAAATTAAATTGTATAGCCTAGCCAAAATTGCCACGCTTTAAAAGTGTGACTATATGTCTGTACGTCTACTATGTATATAAGCAAAGACCACGTTTTCTAGGGATTCCTTTAGAAGCCACACTTAACAAGTGTGGCCTAAAAGGTAACAAATGCCACACTTTTTATGTGTAATTGTAGGATATAAAAGCGTTGCCATGTGGGGTGTAACAAGCGTTGTCTTTGTTAATTAATAGGCCACGCTTTTAAGCATGGCTTATAAGGCAACATTTGAAAAGCGTGCCCTTAGGTCAAAAGTTACGCTTCTTTTGGCTACCCCAGAAAAGCGTTGCCTAAAGTCGAAAAGTATGACCTTTGACCAAAGGCCACCTTTTGCTAGTTTAGGCCACACTTTTTCGGGATAGTCAAAGGCCTAAAATGTTGTAGCGTCTCATCAACAATTTAATTGTTTTATTATATTTTAGCCATAACTTTCTCAAAAGTATATTTTAACTTAATTTTAGTGTAAGTTAGAGCTTAACTCGTTTAGTTAATTAATAAATAAGCGATTTTAGCTTGATTATTGAAAAAATCCCTTTAGTTTCCGCTTTGGGTATACACATTTGACATCAGTGATCCATTAGTAGTTCAATGAGAGATCATTTCGTTTATAAGCTGTGACGACCCGACCGGTCGTCTTGAGAATTATAACCCTGATCCCCCATTAAATGCTCCCCCTGTATCTTCTTATGCTATTGTGTCTTGCCGGGAGGTTTCATTTTGGTTTTTGGAAGTGTTTGGGACACTTAGCCCCTAAACGGGAGCTTAAGCATTAGGATTTAGACCGTAGTCGGAACTGTGAAGACGACTCTGGAATGGAGTTCCGTCTGTTCCGTTAGCCCAGTCAGGTAATTTTGGACTTAGGGACGTGTCTGTATTGTGTTTTGGAGGTATGTAGCTCATTTAGGCTTGAAATGACAAAAGTCGAAGTTTTGGAGATTTTGACCGGTAGTGAAATTTTTGATATCGGGGTCGGATTTCGATTTCGAAAGTTGGAGTAGGTCTGTAAGGTTGAATATGACTTGTGCGTAAAAGTTGGGGTCAATCGGACATGGTTTAGTTAGTTTCGGCATCGGTTGTCAAATTTTGACGTTTCAAGTTCTTTAAGTTTGAATCGGAGGATGATTCGTGCTTTTAGCGTTGTTTGAGGTGGTTTGAGAGATCGACTAAATTTGTATGGTGTTTTAGGATTGGTTGGTATATTTGGTTGAGGTCCCGAGAACCTCGGATGTGTTTCGAATGCTTAACGGATTGAGTTTAGGACTTATGAAATTGTTGAAGTTGCTGGACCTGGTGTAATCGCACATGCACACTTTGGGCCGCATGTGCGGAGCCGCATGTGCGGTTTTGGCTTTGTCCAGCTGGGGTCGCAGGTGCGGTGATGGTCTGTAGAAGCGGTAGAGGACAGCAAGAGCGGGCTCGCAGGTGCGGCCCAGTGCTCGCAGATGCAGTCCCAACCATTTTAGTTGTCTTCGCACCTGCGATGATTTTTCCGCAGGTGCGGGATCGCAGAAGCGGGAATTTGACCGCAGGTGCTGTTTGACTGGCAGAAAAAAAAGGCTAAGTGCGAGGGTTTGATTTCATTCTTCATTTTTGGACTTGAGAGCTCGAATTTGGCGATTCTTCGAGGGATTTTTAGAGAAATCTTTGGGGTAACGATTCCTAACTCGTTTTTGGTTGTATTCCATTAATTCATAGTTATTTTCTTCATTAAATTAAGGAAATTGGATGAGAAATTTGGGGAAAATGGGGAAAGTTCTTCAACCAAAATTCCGAGTTTTGATTGGGATTAAACATAAGATTTGGATAATTTTGGTACGAGTGAACTCGTGAGTGAATGGTTGTTCATATTTTTTGACTTTTACCCGATTTCGAGACGTGGATCCGGGGAGGCCTTTTGGGGCGAATTTCTAAGTTCTTGCTTTAGCTTTGATTTCAGTAGCTAGATTAGTTCCTTGAAGTTGTATTTATGTTATGTAATTGATTTTGGCAAGATTTGGGCCATTCAGAGTCGTATTTTCGTGGAAGAGCATTGTTACGAATTTATTGAGCTTGTTGTGAGGTAAGTGGCTTGCCTAACCTTGTGTGAGGGAACTCCCTTTAGGATTTGGTATTGTTCTGATATGTGAGTGCCATGTACGTGAGGTGACGAGTACGTATGATCGTAGCCAAATCCACACTACTATTTAGTAGCGAGTCGGTCGCTGCAATAATATACCGAACTAAGGTCAGGATCAAATTCACATGGAGTTAACAAAGGGGATTAGGTGTATATCTAAGTGAGTTGCGAGTTCTGGCTCCTAATTGCACTTTCACAAATTTGGTTGGTGTTCTACTTCTATTTTTACTCTATTGAATTGCAATTAATAAAACTAAGGGCAATATTTTTGTTTTGAGTTTTTTCAAATGATTAAAGGGACTAAGGTTGTGACTTCTACCTAGGTGGTTATCTAACAGGTTTTAATTTCCAGGGCAAGCTTTATTAGTTGGGGTTGAAATATAGCTATCACACCCGTGTACTCACTCTATACCTCTCGTTAGTTTGATTGATTTTGCCCAATTTGGATTTCTCAAGTCCAAATGGGTATTTGCACAAAGCAAGTGATATTAGCTCAAGTCGGGTATTACTATCTCGAGGCTTAACCCTTTAATTGGGGCTATCAATTTCTTGACTTCACCCGAATTCCTTGTTAGCCAAGTTTCCTAGACTTAGTCTCTCTTTCTCAAGTAAAGACTAAGTCATTTAGGCATGAATCAATATTTGCAACCATTAATTCTTGAGTTCTAGAAAGAACTAGGCTAAATATAACTAACTCAATCACTCACAAGCCCTAAATCAAACATCCATTAAATACCTACAGTAGGGTTGGGTCACAACCCTAGCTATGGGTTTAGCTACTCATGAAAACTGTAGAAATTAAAGAAGAATTGAAGATAGAATCCATAATATTTGATTATGAGATGAAAATCTATTGTTTAAAGACAAATCTAGTACAAAGTTACCAAAATCAGTAAAGAAAGATGAAACAGGTGTTCCTCTAAAACATAACTTAACCTAAAAATGACAAAACGTTCTATTTAAAGTACGTTCAAAATATCTGACAAAAATGCCCTTGCGAAGGTTGTACGGCCGCATAATTGTGAGTGCCGCCGCACACTTGCTTCCGCGGCCGCATAATTGTCGTACGGTCCGCATTCCTTGAACTTGAACTTTGACTTTTGCTGGGCTTTTGCGGACCGCACAATTCTGAGTGCGGCCGTGCTCTTGATTATGCGGCCGCATAAAAATGATGTTGCCCGCACTTCTTGTTTTTGGACTTGAACCCAACTCTCTGAATCTTCACTATTGCGGTCCGCATAATATTGAGTACGGCTGCACATAGGCTTTTGCGGCCGTACAATATTTGTGCGGTCCACACCACTTGACTTGCATAATTCCCAGTCTCTGAACCTTCCTTATGCGGTCGCACTAGTTATGTGGTCCGCATAGTTAGGCTTTATGCCCTTTTTTGGTTCTTGATCACTTTTGACTCCTTTGTGAGTTGATTTTGATTCCTTTGTCTCATATTGCAACATTACTGTAAGCAAGAACATTTCATTAGTTTTTGGGAATACCTTTAAGCATTTTCGACCTAAAACACAAGTAAAAGAGAGCAAATAAGAGGTCAAAATCCCTACTTATCAACTCTCCCAAACTTAAGCTTTTGCTTGTCCTCAAGCAAATAAGGTGATTCCCACCTCCACTAGCAAAAGGTATATTTCAGCTGGTCTAAGGTGAATCAATCATATATCAATTGGGACTAACAATTACCCTCAACACATATGAATTATCAACAACACAATGTTTTGACTTTTTTTTAGCACCATGGTTCTAATGTGACACTAGAGTATCAGGAGTTGACTTTATTCATCAAGGGAGCTCGCTCTATCACGTAGGTCATTGTAGATCCCAAACTCCTCCTCCTCTACATTCCATGAGCAAATCTCACTTTAGAATGTAACACTCGAAATAAGGATTGTGAAGAAGTTCGCTCATCTCTCTCAAAAGAATGCCACAAGTCCGGCTCTAAGTACCATAAGCTTGCCCCTTATGTAAATCACCAATAATGTAAGTTCACTCAACTTGAAATCATATAGGGCTTTTGCGGGATGTAATGAAAGATTTTGGATCAAGGTAGGACTTGTTGGAATATGATGCTTTCATCTTTCCTTAAGCACTCCATTTTCTCTTTTCGGCTCATACTTTCTCGACTCTATGAGTCATTTTCTTCTTCTTTGGGGGAACTAGAGATATGTAGTATCACTCTTTCTTGATCATGATAATCATTTTCTCCTTTTCTATTTACTCCATGCCTTTCATTATTTTTTTATTTGAATCCCTTCAACTTTCTACCCTATTCACTTTCTTTTTGACATTTTTCTTTTTGGTCTTTCTTTCTTTTCTTTGCCTTCCCTTTTCCTCATTTCTTTTTCTTCTTTGTACCTTTTATCACTTTAAAGTTCTCATATCTCCCCCAAACTTATGCTTTTGCCAATAGTTTTTCAAGAATGCTAAGGAAAGATCGGGTTCCAATAGAGGTCATTGCAAAACGGATAAAGACTTGTAACATGGTTATTGAAAGAAAAAGGGCTTCAGATCAAAGGGGTTGACTAGGGATATCACATTGGTAGGCTATGGAAGTTTTCAAGTTTCAAATTGGATCAAGGCGAGCCTACAATCATTTCACAAGTCGAGCTACACTTAAAATTTCACCTAGACAAATATTCGGGGCAAGTTCTAGACTTATTGGCACGGGAACTTGGACTTGCAATTCAATACCTCACCTCTCAAGCTGCTGGATTTCTAAAGAGAACAAAGTCGAGGGACCACAACAATCCTCTCTAAGATTGAAAATAATAAATGGCTCGAATGAACCACTCGATGATTGTTTAAGTCAACACAAGAGTCTAAAGGTCACAACTAGAGCTATTTTATGCCGACTACTTTGTTTCTAACCATAAGGCCAGAGATAAATGTGTTAGTACCAAGTGAAACCTACTTGAGACACTTTATTCATTATTACTATATTTACCAAAACATAAAATAAAACTGACTCAATCCCTTAAGAATGTTGTCACACCATCCATCATTGGGAAGAGCCACCCCGTTCACACAACATCCACCTTTGGAAAGAACCGTGGCATTAAGAAAACCAAAGGATTATTGTTCACACAAAACGTAAAAAGAAGCTAACAAATTAAAAATAAGCTACTAAAGTAAATAAGAAGTTATGCTACTAAGGAAAAACAAACTAAAGAAGTTATGAAGTAAACTACATAATGTAAAATAAATATACAAAATGGAATAAAGCGAATATATACATAAGGGAAATGAATATATACATAAATTGGGAAAAATATATACATACCAAAGAGAAAATAAAGATAAAGGAAAGATAGCGTAATAGTTATTACATACGAAATGTCAATGTCAATCTAAATGGACCACCCCCCAAATGAAAATAAGCATTGTCCTCGATGCTAATAAAAAATAAGAACATAGAAAGTGTAGAGAGTGAAGAAAACTCACTATGTGGTCTCAGTCTGCATGGGGTCCTCAGCCTGCATGGGGTCCTTAGCGCCCTCTGTCTCCTCTAGCTGTATCTCATCATCTCCTGGATGAGGGATAACTGGGTTGCTGAGCATCTGTATTAACTCCTCAACAGTGTCTGTAGTTGCAGCCGCTCCTCAGACTGGCCGGTTGCTGCCTCTGTTGTCTCTGGTACTGCTTCAGGTGATGCAGGGACTGACTGCTCTATGAGAAGGTCCAATGGAATATCTCTGGCAGATGAAATCTTTTCAACCTCTTTACGCAGCTTGTCCATCGACTCCTTTAATGACTGAGTCTTCCGCATCTTCTTGACCTGTTTGCCCAAATCCTTGATGACCTTTCCATGCATAGCTAGAGTCTCTATGATAACCTTCTGGTTGTCCAGAATTCTCTTTAATGTTTCCTCCACTGAAGAAGGTACCTGAGGCTTTGCTGGGGCTGATGACTGTGCTGCAACAACACTGGATATGGCAGTCAGCTTTGTAGTAGCTGCCTGCATCCAGTTGTTGAGACTCGCCAGTGTTTGGGAGACTCACATCGCAGTCTGAGGGTAGGTAGATGAGGCTGGAACTAATAATGGAACTGATAGTCTAGCTGAAGAAGGAGGTCCAGAAGATGAAGGTAGCATGGTTGTTGTTCCGATGGAAGTACTGGCTGTTGTGGATAGCTCGGCAACTGAATCAGTAACCACTACCGCTGGCTCTTCAGACTGGCCAGTAGAGGTAGTAGCTTTACCCTTGAACAAGGTTGTCAGCTCCCTGGAGGTGGTACCATGAAAAAGGCTTCTTTTCCTTCACCTCTACATCATAGTGACTTGATTCCACCCCTTGATCTTTGAAGTACTCTGTGAGAAAATTAGGGTAGGGATATGACCTCTCCTCCTTCTGGACCGCTTTAGAAATGTTGTAAGACATCAGAGTTCCCACATTTATAGGATACCCCGCCATGATAGAAGCCACTAAAATTGCACGGGGAATTGGGAGGATGTTTTCATTGAGGCGAGGATCAAGCCGGCTGCACACGAATGTTTGCCACCTTTTGCTTCAAAGTTTAGGGTGGCTCGGACTATCTGAACCCCTGCTGTGAGCCATGTGTTGATACCCAATTTTTTCTAAAAATAATTTTATTGCATATATACCTTCAAAATCATGCATTAATATCAATTTATATTCTTCCATAATTTTTCTACATTTTTATTTTCAATAAATAATTATAAAATTGCATTACAAATGATTTCAAAGGCATTTCTTGATTTAATTTATTATTTATGGTCCTATTAAGACCAAATTATTCCATAAATAGCCAAATTGGAACCTTTTGGCTATAATTGCAATGACTTTGCAATTATATCCCATGCATATAATTTCATACTATTTTTTATCAGAAATTAGTCTTTTGTATTTTGAAATACTAAATAATCATTTTTTTTTGAAATATTTCTATGCATGAGATTCATTTTTATAGTTAGTAACTATTTTATAAATTATTTCTTTATTAATTTATCTTGGGTGTTTAACAAATAACCAATTTTTATTTCAATCCTAGCCCAAAGACCCCAGGCCCAAAACCTAAATCCTACCCGACCCAATTCGCTCAAATCCCGGCCGTTGATAATTTTTTATCAACAGTCCAGGTTTATTCTTTCCTCAATTAACCTAATGACCTACCCTCAAACCCCTCATTCCCTCTCACCCTCTCACCCTCTCCGCCGTCACCCCTCTCCTTCTCTCTCAAACCCCCTCTACCCTAACCCTAATCTCTCTCGCCGTGTTCGCTTGCCGTCAACCATGGTGGTTCCTCACCACCCTCAGGCCTCCCATGGCTCTCTTATGCTGGTATTACTTGTCTCTATGGCCCTCAAGGGACGAGGGTCGGTCCACTCACACCTTGGGCCTGTTCTTGCCTGTTACAGGCCACCATGGCTCGATTTTGAGTAAGTTCTTTCTATTTTTGCCTAAACCGATGGGTTTCTAAGCTAGTATTTTGAGTAAGTTCTTTCTATTTTTTCCTAAACCTATGGGTTTCTAAGCTGGTATCTTCATCTACTGCGTTATTTTTATGAAAACCTACTTTCATTTCTTGAACTTCTCAGATCTGTACAGATCTGAGATGGATCGAACTGTTTTTATGAAAAACCTTCTGATTTTCAAGTGTCTTTTCATTTCTTCCTGACTAGGCTTTCCTTGAAAATCTTTTATTCAAAATGTTTTCTGAGTTTAAGTGCTTATTCTCTGATTCTTATGTGTTTTAATCGATTATAACTAGTTTATGTTAATCCCCCTAATTTTTGACACTATATTTGGATTCTGAGTCGATCCTTGTTTTGATACATAACTCTATCATGTACTTTGATTCATACGACTTCTCCTTCGTTTAATTTGAATGCCTTATGATTTTACCCTAGTACATCTCTATTAGGGTTTTTGATTCGACTTCTCGGCTGATTTCTATGTGTTTATGAAATTGTGTTTAGCCTATTTGTTAATTTGTGGAAACCTATATTTTCTTCCCTTAAATCAATACTATTTTGAATTTCTGATTCAACGATTTGCTCTGTTAAATATTGGCATGCCTAAGTCGATTACGACCCTAATTAGTCGTTCTTGCCTTATTTGATTGTTGTATATTTACTGATACCTTTACATGATTCTTCCCTTAAATTAGACCCCTGATTTATTTATTCAGAATTCCTTTTTTTGGTCTGTTTTGAACTTCTTTCCTTAATTATACTACTATTATTACCGTTTGGTCAATTGTCCTTAATTAAAGGAGTATATTCTTAACTCCTTATGTGATTGATTCAGTGATTCCCTTAATTGCTGAGTACTGATTTCCTTTACCATATTATGCTCTGCTCTTAACTACTATATATACTCTTCTCTATTCTCACTTCAAAAACACGGACACTAGTTCAAAAACTCTCTCTTACACTTAAAGCTTTATGCTCTTTTTTGTTACTTGCTACTTCTATTGAACTAGCCGGCTATAAGCCAAGTCTAGTTCTTGCATTACACCACTCTACATTTTGTGTCTACTCTCCTTAACTGGTATGTTCTGATTCAATTCAAGTTCCAAACCCTATGTGTTCTGTTACTGCTTTAGTTCACTGATTCCCAGTTCTGTTCTTGTTTACTATTTGGATATTCAATATGCAGCTAGCATGTTTAAATCTCTGTTTCACTTAGCATATATTAGTTCTGTCCTAATTCAACTTATGATCAGCATGTCTATGAACCCGCCTAGTACCTTTGTAGTATGTCTCAACCTGACTCCACTCCATTTGTGTATGTTTGAATGTTTGTCTGTTTATTTACTCAATTTATGGTATGAATCTGTTTTGCAAAAATAATTTGTTACCTCAAGTAGTGCTGATTCTATGCTTAACTCTATTAGTACAACTATGACCTCAACTGTCTGTTCTGAAATGCAAATACCTATACGTCCCCAACTCCCAATACCCTTGTGTGAGTCATGTTTTTAAGTGATCTGTTTGTTTTGAGTTAATCTGCTGTTTGTTTGATTCTTGAAATGTTTACACTGTTCTTGTTCAAACTATTTTACTACTAATCAACTCCTATTTTTCATAAAACCTCTTTACTTAATTGAGTCTTTTTCAATACTGTTTTCATATCAAAACCTTTTCAAAACTATGTCAAGCACTCTCACTTTACTCCTAAGTCCCTAGGTTCTGCCCCTCTAGTGGGTGTATTGTCTTGGGATCCTTTTGAGATCCCTTTGAACTCTGGCACACTGGGATTGGCCCTTCCACACTGCACTTACTCAGTTCTTGTTATGAAAGTTCGGGTGTGAGCACTGCCCGGGATCCTTGAGGTCCTTAGGGAACTCTGACACACCCGAACATGAGATTGGCTATGAAACTCTTGGCATTTGAGGTTATAGAGGCTTGGTATCCTCAGGATACATCTGGGCCTGCTTCAGGCTCCCTATAGTTTAACTTCTTCTCTTTTTTATTTATTTATGTAATTCATTCAGCTATTGGTTTGTAATAATTATTTTGTAAACAGACATTGGGGATGGCTAGTGAAATAGGGAGGGTAGCTGATGATACTGTTGACACTATTGGGTAGAGAACATGCGTTAAGCTTTATATTCTTTATATCTGCCTTAGAACCCATGTTTTAGGACTAATATGTTCATCCAGATCATGCCAATCATGCATTAAATATCCTGTTCTTAGGACTTCATATTTACTGCTTCAGTATATCACATGTCATTAATCTATGTTTTGCGTTGTATTAGCCTATCACTTAGAGTCTGCTCCTAGGATAATAAATAACATTGACATAAAACTGTCATTCTTGTGTGCGGTTAGAAATCATGCCTTAAGAATTCTGTGCATTTAGAAATCATGTTTTAAGAATGTTGTTACTCTTGTGTGCATTTAGAAATTATGTCTTAATAATTCTGCCATTCTTATGTGAATATTAGATACCATGCTCTAGGATTCTATTTGCATTTGTTTAAATATGCCTAGTTTAACTACTGATCCATGAAAAGGTATAAAACAGTCTCACATATAATTGCCATGTTTTTCTAAATAAAACTGGTATCAATCCTTTCACTCTCAGATTTGTATCACCTAGAACAACATTTTTGAAGGTTAAATATTCTCAAACTATCTAAAACAACTTGTAACTGTTATGCGCAGTCCTACGCCTAGGCAAGCCTTAGGTAATTAATCTTTGTAAAACTGGAAAACTATTTTTATTGTGTTTACTGCTTAAAGGCTAACATGTTTATAATCAGCGGGTAAACTGATTAAGGCCCTGTCGTTAGAGTTTGTATGAAATAGTGTTGCATATTCCTGTGCATTGATGTCACTTTGATATCCTGTCTTAGGATCCTTTTCTAATAAAACTGTCTTTGTCTGTGTTTGAGACGTGCTGTTTATTTGCATTATGTGTGGAGGTGAATCCGAGCTTTTTAACTATTTCTGTCGCTTATCTGCTAGTCCTACTTGTTCTTTCCTGTCGCCTAGAATTTTCCCTTTTAGCACCTTAGGGGGTTGTCTAGAACAACCCAGACTTAGAGGTCCTAAACTCCTCCAGGACTACAAGGAATGGACGGGTAACAACACGCTTAGAGCTCATTAAACAAAACTCTCTTAATAAACCGCGGGGGGGGGGGGGGGGGGGGGGGGGGGGGATATTGGGTAGAAAAGGCTATGATGACTAGTGCGCTAATGCAACGTGTAGCCCCTCATTGAGGAGTGATTACCGAGCATTGCACAGATATGATCTTATAGGATAAACAACTTAGGACCTCCCTTATCCTTTAGTTATGTGTGCTTGGAATGCTAATCTGTTAAGACCTTTATTTGTTTACATATGTGTGCTTAGACTATCTACTTGCTACTTGAATAATTCACAAAGTATGTTTGGCCGGGACCCACAGTTGTGGACTTTGAGAGGTGCCTAACACCTTTCCCTTGAAGTAATTTCAAGCCCTTACCCAATCTCTTGTTATGCAATTAGTGTTATGAATGATCTGTAGTAGGTGCCCTAACGCGCCTTAATTCGTTAGGTGGCGACTCTTCGAACTCATTATACCCCTTTTCCCAAAAGGAAATGAGTTGTCCCAATAATGTCGAAAACCCTGACCAATCCGAAAGGAGAGGAAAAAGGGGGGCACGACAGCACATCAATTCTGCTGGGGATTCTAGGCTTTTACCAGTACAAACCGTTTTGTGAATTTGTCTAAGTATGCCTTTTTTTGTTAAATACCTGCACCCTTTCCCTTTCCCCTTTATGTGCAATTAATTGTTTACTCTCCCAAGTATTTATTTTTTCAAAAAATGAAACTGACATGTTTCTTTTTGTTTTCCTTTGTAACTTCTTTTCAATTATAACTGTTGTATTTATCGCTTTCATAATGTGCAAATGCGTGACAACGTGTTTATTGCTTATTGCTACATAATCATGCTCAACATCATATTCTACTCGTGCCTATACAAATCCTATAGAAACGCTTGATAAATGGTTGCGCTCTTCCTATATATCACCCTTCAAATTTGGAAAGGCTTATTTGCGGTAAAACTAGTCGATCAGCGGTGCTGTCGATGGTTCCGTGCCTTTCCCCCTCAAGTTGTCCGCTTGAGGGTACAAGTATAGACCTCCATAATAACCTTACTCTGATTATAACTCTACATGCATCATGGTCAAACCTAGACGGTTTAATATGTTGTCCACATAATAACCTTTAGGAAAAGCCTTGTCCAAAAGTCCACTGGGTTTCTATAATCCCAATGGACGCAACCATGATCTGTGCATTAATTTGGAGAAATAAGTGCCAATATGCTAATCACCGATGTATAAGTAGTTGAATCTGGAGGGGGAAAGGGTCTAACCTTATTTGTTTGCAGAAGATGAGGCACGAAGTCTCCAGGTTCGGCATGGTCCAAAGAATACCACCATTGTTGCTGGATTGGTGGGAGGACCTTTCGCCAAGTGACAAAGACCATGTGAAAAGGGTCCTCAGAAACTTACCCTCTTTACTGGATATCCAACCAAGTAATATGTTAATCGAAGCGGCCACTATGTTCTGGGACAGAGAAAGGTCCGTGTTCCATTTTGGCAACATAGAAATGACCCATCTCTTGGAGGAGATAGGGGGCTTTGCTGGTTTACCTTGGGACAGTCCAGGTTTATTGGTGCCGGAAAACCGTGCCGCTAGGGGGTTCCTGAAAATGATGGGTTTGAAAAAGAACGATGATTTAGAGTGCCTGAAGAAGTCCTACATAACCTTTGACTACCTCTACGAACGATACGGCCATAGCAAATCCTATTGTATCTTCCATGATGAATTCTTTATCACTTCCTTGGGTCATATTCACCGCAGGGTTTTGTGTTCATTGTTTGCTTCCTGGGTATGACAGTATTTCCAAGCAAAGGAGACAGGATTCACACTAGACTGGCTATGGTAGCCAAAACCTTAATGGAGGGGATCGAGGGGCAAACATATACCATTATCCCTATGATCATAACAGACATATACCGAGCCTTGGACGCTGCCAGAAGGGGTTCAAACACTTTGAGGGTTGTAATCTGCTACTACAGATTTGGTTATTGGAGCATCTCCAAAGGGGTCAATATCGTCAAGAGTTTCCACGAAGGGCGTGGAATGATCATATAGCCTTCCATCACCCTAAGAGAATGACTTACATCCCAGACATGTTTGCTCAATCAGAAAATGCTATAGAATGGGCGCAGGTTTTTGACAATTTGACCGACGACCAGGTTCAATGGATGTTCGAATGGTTCCCTACCAGTGAGTTCATCATCAGATTGAGGGACGGTCCGCACCTGGTGTTGATCGGGTTAAGGGGAATATACCCTTATGTTTCCATCAGGGTTATGAGACAGGCAGGCAAGAAGCAAGTCATACCGCGAGTTTCTAAATTGAGTCATTACAAGGTAGATTTTCAGGACGACGACATCCCGTACAAATGTGAAGCTCAACATATGTGGCATCTGAAGGTTATTGTAGAAAGGGAAACCATCGAGCCAGATAGGTACTACACAGGGCATGTACGCTTTTACCTATCATGGTTGGAAGACAGCATAACAGGGATAGTTGAGCCGGGAATCGGTGGGGGAAACAGGGTCATAGACGAAGTTGCTGAAGCCCAAGTGAAATACAATAAACTGTGCAAAAAGGTTCGTGAGTCCGAGGCCGAGCATCTGGAGCAACAAAAGACTAATACGGAACTGATCAATGAATGGAGGGAAAGGGCTATCAAATCTAATGAAAGGTTGGAATATTTGGAGCAGGGCCTAATGAAGCTAGAGGGGAAGAGGAGGAAAAGAGTCGCCGACTTCCAGAATGTTGAGGGAAGCGAAGGAGGGAATCTAGCGAGAGTATACCTGCTGTTGGGCATGCACGATCTGGGGAACCTGATCGACAGAGCCAAGAAGATCAAGCCTGGGGAAGGTTCTTCTGGGACCAAGTAGATTAGATTTACCTGCCTTTTCAAATGTAATAAGGCCGAGTGCCATTAGTGGCTTATCTTATTTAGTGTCGTTTTAGATTTATCTACTTTTACATTAATGAAATGAGGCAATTATTGGCATCTAAGTTCTCCAAATAAACTTGCCGCTAGGCCTACCTCGGACACAAAGAGGCTCCCAAATTAAGATACGCGTTTACAATTCTGCAATATGTGTTTAAATACTGCAAATACTTTTCTCATGATCCTCACTGACTTGTTACCTTTTATTTTTATTTTATTTCTTTGATTATTCCCCTTCCCCAAAGGTTGATTCGTGGCATTCTGGCATCATCAACATATCATACAAGATCCAGGGTCCCTCCACCTTCTCCTCCTCCTAGTCCACCTAAAGGCAAAGGCAAAGGCAAGATGGAATATTTAACTAATATCAGAAAGGAAATCTCAACATCAGTTGCACACACCGAAGCTTCTGACAGTAGGGGTACTCAGGTTCAGAATGATGCTGTGTCACAACTCGATCAAAGGCTACTGAAACTTCAAGGGGAACTTGAACATGTTCGGAAATTAGTGAACTTGTCCTTATCACTTCATGTTCCGGATGTCAGCCACCCGAACACTCAAAACCCCGCACCACCTCATAATACCCCCAACAGACAGAACCCTCCTGCAACCCACCACTATATAACTCCACCACAAAACCAAACCCTCCCCCCACAATACAATCAAAACACTTGCCGTACCCCCCGAAACACCCCATCTATCCTGAACCAAAAAATTCCACCAACGATCACCTCTATGCTCAAGCACCAGGCCACCAGAACAACCCCATATACGTGGAGACTCCACCTTACTCCACCCAACCCATTTCTTACACACCGGAATCCAGTGAGAAAGACCTGCTTATCATGAACTTGGCCGAAGAACTCAAGAAATTGACTAGCCAAGTTCAAGGTATGGAAGGAGGTAAGGGTATCGAAGGATTGAATTATGAAGATCTCTATATACAGCCTGATGTAGAACTACCGGAGGGTTACAAACCTCCCAAGTTCGAAATGTTCGATGGTACTGGTGATCCCAGGGTCCATTTGAGGATCTATTGTGACAAACTGGTCGGAGTTGGAAGAGACGAAAAGATTTGGATGAAATTGTTCATGAGGAGCCTCACAGGGGATGACCAGAACTGGAAGGGTCTACACGCCCGAACACTTGGGAGAATCCAGCAAACAGACTTCTAACAGGCCTCCCATTATTGAGACATGACTGGATGACCTCTGGAGGAAGGTGCAAGCTAGGGAGTACTCAGTCATAAATCATCTGAACAAGACTCTGGCCCAGATATCTATCTTATCACTGCTGCAGAATTTGGAAGCACATAGGAGTGCTCTGAGAAAGTGTTGAATGAAGCTTATGTGCCTAACAACATCACAAGCAGATAAATGGCTAACATGGTGGGGAAGGTATTAGAAAGTCACAAGATTACTTTCCACGAGGATGAACTGCTACCTGAGGGCTTGAGTCACAATAGGGCACTGCACATTACCGTTCAATATGAAGATTACTTCATTACTAGGGTTCTGATTGATGGAGGGTCCAACCTTAACATTTGCCCATTGACAAAATTGAAGAGGTTGGGCAAGGGACTGTACGAAATACGAGAAGGATCCATTAATGTAAAGGCTGTCGATGCGTCTCAAAGGTCCACCTTTGGAGAAATTAGCCTCTGTTTGTAGATGGGGCCTACATGGTTTGAGGTTGGATTTAAGGTGTTAGATATATCCGCGTCCTATAATCCGTTACTAGGACGACCATGGATACATGCCACTGGGGCTGTGGCCTCAACTTTGCATCAGGCAGTAAAATTCGAGTGGAATCATCAGGAAGTCATTATCCATGGGGATGGGAGCAACCCCATCTAAAGTCACCAGACTATCCTGGTAATTGAAGGTAGAAGAAGGCTGGGTGGAGAAACTTACCACCACATCGAATGGGTCAACACAATAGACAAGGATAAGTGGTGGAGTAGTAAGATTGAAGGCATAATGAATTGGAGCGGATACGAACTCGGCAAGGGTATCAGTAAGAATCTTCAAGGCATTCCAAGCCAATACGGCTAAAGCGCCATGGCACTACCTTTGGCCTGGGATACCAGTATACTTGGAAAGAGTACGATGACTGGACGCCACTATGGCGCAGTCTCTACTATCCATCGGAGCAGCCCATACCGCGTCTGGAACAGACTTTCCAGCAAGCCGACGTCATAGGGGAACCAGAGGAGGAAGAAGAATTAGCAGCCTTAAGGAACTTATTCTTGGAAGACGAGGATACGGATTGTTGTGTCATCGTTGAGGAAGAGGAGGAGGAGGAGGGGGAGGAGGAAGGCCCTGCCATCCAAGCTGTAAGAAAGGGATTGTTCCTCAGAAGCTGGACTGTTAGACCATCTAGGGCACGGCGAGTCTCGGGGTAGCAAGGCTGAACAAACACTATTTATTTTATTCTCTAATGATTTCCTTTTCACATTTTTCTGCTTTAAATAAAATCCCCAGTATTCCAAAACATTTGTTTAAATTACTGAAAATCGCTTTTATGTTTCAATGAATCAATATTTATGATTATCACCTTTCTCTCATACTTTTATCTATACAACATTACTATTCCCTATCTTGATGAACCAATGAATATGACATGCAATGAGACAACGCAACAAAAGGATAGTGATTCGAAAGAAGAAGATATCATACCCGAGGAAATCATCAGAGAAGTAGAGGACTTTGAAAACAAGCCTAAGTCCAATCTGGATGAGACCGAGGTAATCAACTTGGGAGATTCAGAGACCGTCAAAGAGCCGCATCAGCATCCACCTGTCACCGCCAGAGAAGGAAGAGTATACACAATTCCTGAAGGAGTATGAAGACATATTTGCATGGTCGTATGATGATATGACCAGACTAAGTACATCTATCGTGGCTCACAAGTTGCCCACCAATCCAATGTGCCCACCAGTAAAGCAAAAGCTCCGAAAGTTCAAGCCTGATATGAGTTTGAAAATCAAGGAGGAAGTCACCAAGCAAATCAATGCCAAGGTCCTCAGAGTGGTTGAATACCCGACATGGTTAGCCAACATAGTTCCGGTTCCAAAGAAGGATGGGAAAGTCAGGGTTTGTGTCGATTCCCGGGATCTAAACAGAGAAAGTCCCAAGGATGATTTCACGCTACCAAACATACACATCCTGATCGACAATTACGCCAAACATGAACTCCAATCCTTTGTGGATTATTTTGCCGGTTACCATCAGATCTGGATGGACGAAGAAGAAGCTGTTATTCCTACTGAGGTGGAGATTCCTTCCTTAAGAATCATACAAGAAGCTGAGCTCAGCGACATAGAGTAGATAAGGAGCTGTTATGAGCAACTAGCCCTCATAGACGGAAAAAGAATGAACGCCGTATGTCATGGGAAACTCTACCAGAATAGAATGTCCAGAGCCTTCAACAAACGAGTCAAGCCTAGACAGTTCACACCAGGTCAGCTGGTGTTGAAGAAGATCTTTCCGCATCAAGATGAAGCCAAAGGGAAATTATCTCCCAACTGGCAGGGTCCTTACATGGTCCACAGAGTACTGACAGGAGGAGCTCTCATACTTGCAGAAATGGATGAAGAAGTCTGGCCAAAGCCAATCAACTCAGATACAGTTAAACGATACTATGTGTAACTCTTTATGCTTCTATCAAATACTGTAAATTGAACTACGCTCGACCTGATTCCCGTTTTAGAGAGGATACGTAGGCAGCCCTGTCGGTTCTTTCACAAACCAATAAAAATCTTATTCCCCCCCCACAATTGGAAACTGGGGAGGAATTTTTAGGAGGACCCTCAAAATTCTGAAGCAAGTTCAGCCGATTGCAGCACGTACAACAGTCGGAGATGTCAATCCATCCAACTGGGGCAGAATTTTGCGGAGGACCCTCAAAATTCCATAGCAAAAGAGGTTGCAATGTCTCGGATCTTGTCACGATCGTCGGTTCATCTAAACTTCTTAAAATATAATTTTTCACTATGTCTTTACAAAACTATGCATGTTTGCGTGTAAAGGTAATTACATTTAGCCAAACGCTACCCCGACGATTAAAACCAGATCTTCAGGCCAGGCAAAAAAAGTCAAGCAAAGCCAGGGGGAATACGAACCAACCTCCCCTTCTACAGAACTCACAATTTTCTTTGGATGCAGGGACAAAGGATAAACATTCCACAAAGTCACAATCCTCACAACAATCGCGTTATCGAAATCTGCTACCAGCTAAGAAATTCAACTACTATATGCTATTTATTCTATTTTCTGCATAAAGCTAATCTCTGCTTTCCTTTTCATAAGGCTAAACGCTGCCCTTTCCCTGCATGAGACTAAGCTCTATCTTCATCCTGCATAAGGCTAATCTCTGCCTTCCTTTGCATAAGGCTAAACGCTGCATTTCCCCTGCATGAGACTAAGCTCTTTCTCCATCCTGCATAAGGCTAATCTCTGCCTTTCCTTTACATAAGGCTAAACGCTGCCTTTCCCCTACATGAGACTAATCTCTGCCTCCAAATTTTCATAACGCTAATCTCTGCCTTCCTTTGCATGAGACTAAGCTCTGTCTCCATCCTGCACAAGGCTAATCTCTGCCTCCACATTTGCATAAGGCTAATCTCTGCCTTCCTTTGCATGAGACTAAGCTCTGTCTCCATCCTGCACAAGGCTAATCTCTGCCTCCACATTTGCATAAGGCTAATCTCTGCCTTCCTTTGCATGAGACTAAGCGCTGTATCTCCTTTTCTTTTCTTTTGGGCTAAGCTCTGCCGTCCGCTTCACAAGACTAAGCTCTGTCTTGTTGACATCATATTATTGCATCTCATGGGCTGAAATATTGCCAACCTGTCCAAAGACGCCATAGTCTAAAGGCATCATCCTTATAGTTGGAAGACACCATGTCATGGCCTGAGGATCTCTCAAAATTTGCATATCATCATTCAAAGGCGTCATAGTTCGGAGGTACCATCTTCATGGCCCGAAAACATCATTTCAGTGCCTGCGAATCTCATTAATCAACTCATGGCCCAGGACGTTATGGTCCAAGGACGTCATCCTCAATTATCCGAATACAACTCTCATGGTCCGACGGGAATCTGTATCATGTTAAAATTTTTGCACAAATATATGCTCGTATTATCTCTATTTGCAGGTGACCTGGCAAGCAACTCCATCCCAGCAGGAGCGATCCCGCTCCAGTTCCCTCAAATGTATCAAACCTGACCTATATCGTGAACCATTCATTCACCTATCCCTAGATATTGCTTTCGTTCTTGCAATGACTTCACCAGTATATATCGGGGATGAATCCAGAACTACATACTGCCCAATTCTTGTAAAACCATGGATATGTAGGTAGCTCAGAAGCCAGAGTGCAGCCTAAATCCCTTAAACCGCTTCGCTCGGTCAAAATTGACCATCATATCTTTACCCGACAACTCTTTCATCCTTTCCGGGTAAAGAGGGGCAGCTGTTGATACCCAATTTTTCCTAAAAATTTTTTATTGCATATATACCTTCAAAATCATGCATTCGTATCAATTGGTATTCTTCCATAATTTTTCTACATTTTTATTAATATGTCCAGTATTTTTATTTCCAATAAATAATTATAAAACTGCATTACAAATGATTTCAAAGGCATTTCTTGATTTAATTTATTATTTATGGTACTATTAAGACCAAATTATTCCATAAATAGTCAAATTGGCACCTTTTGTCTATAATTGCAATGACTTTGCAATTATAGCCCATGCATATAATTTCGTACTATTTTTTACCAGAAATTAGTATTTTGTATTTTGAAATACTAAATATTCATTTTTTGGAAATATTTCTATGCATGAAATTCATTTTTATAATTAGTAACTATTTTATAAATTATTTCTTTATTAATTTATCTTGGGTTTTTAGAAAAAAATAACCAATTTTTATTTCAATCCTAACCTAAAGACCCCAGGCCCAAAACCTAAATCCTACCCGACCTAATCCGCGCAAATCCTGGCCGTTGATCATTTTTGATCAACGGTCCAGGTTTATTCTTTCCTTAATTAACCTAATGACCTACCCCCAAATGCCTCATTCCCTCTCACCCTCTCCGCTGTTACCCCTCTCTTTCTCTCCCAAACCCCCTCTGCCCTAACCCTAATCTCCCTCGCCGTGTTCGCTTTCCATCAATCATGGTGGTTCCTGTCACGACCCAAATCCTAACTCAGGTCGTGATGGCGCCCAACACCGCCGTTAGGCAAGCCAACCATTATCTACTAGTGATTTCAGGTAGTTTACCAATAATATTTTTCAACACTTGCTTAACTTAGTTTTGAGACATTAAGTAGAAACGGATAACTTAGGCAAATTTTATGCAAAATAAGTAATCATGAAGTCATAATTAACAATTAGATCCCAAAATAAAGTCTACTAGCGAATGTGTGCCAGAAACTAGTGTCACAAGTCTACAGGCATCTAGTAGGATAACAACAAAAGAATGAAAGTATGTCCTACAGTCTGAGTAAGTATACACAGAAATAAAAAAATAATAGCTCCAAAGTGCTGCTGGAAATCGCCAAGAAGAGCAGCTCACCGTGAATCCTCGACAAGTAAAACTCAGGAATGAGCTATGGACTAGAACCCAGATGCACCTGCCTCAGAACCTGTATAATTAAGTACAGAGCGTAGCATGAGTATATAAACAATATGTACCCAGTAAGTATCCCGCCTAATCTCGAAGAAGTAGTGACGAGAGGTCGACTTGACACTTACTAAGGTCCAAATAGTGTATTTAGGTGATAATTTAAAAGAGGACAACAAGTAAGCATGGATAGTAAGAAAATAAATATCGAATCGTAATAAAATCCAAATATGTAGTGAAGCATCAATTTAAAAGTTTTCAGTTCGATCCTCCAGGATAATTCACAGCTCAACAATCATAACAATATCAGGAAAATAGCATGCACATAGTGGAATAAGGACATCCGGCCTGGGCCAACATAATAATAACTGTGCAATGCCGAAGGGTCGAACGACGCGAACCATAGATGCATCTATCAACCTGCCGTGGCGTACGGCCCGCTCCCATGAGAGTAGGGGAAAGAATCACCCCGCTCGCGGGATATAAATTGCGAAGCGGTCGCATGCAAACACAACATCTTTCTTTCAATTCTTTTCAAATAACAATTCATTTAAAACATCAAATTCTCGATTTTATTAAAAACAAAGTTGCATACAATGAAGTTACAAAGCATATAACTCAAGTTAATTGAATTCACATGGCATGGTGTGGGCATAACTACCCGGACATAACAATAATAGACACTACGCACGGGCTCTCGTCACCTCGCTCGCACGTAGTCCCCCACAACAATAACACGTAATCATTTAATTCACCTATGAGGAAAATTCCCTCTTACAAGGTTAGAAATGAGACTTACCTCGTGTCAAGCCTACTTTCCGGGTAAAGAAAACGCCCGAAACTCCAAATTTGTCAGCCAAGGACTCGAAACTAGTCAAATAGTTCATAAGTAAATCAATCTATACTCAAAAGTATGAAATTTCCCTATTTAAATGATTATTTCAACCTAAATTGCAAAATCCCAAAATACGCCCCCAGGCCCACATGCTCGGATTCCGAAAATTTTCGGAGGAAATACTTACCCATAGCCTAAAGATCAATATTATATGGTCTTTGTACGATTCCGTAACACATTTCTTGGTAATTTCCCATTTTTGTCAAAAACCTAGGTTTTACTCTAAACCCATGATTTCCACTAATTTAATGTGTTAATATACCTAGGAATTCAAGTATTAAGATAAGTTTATAGTAGGAATTACTTACCTTACATTAGCTAGGTCGAATACCCTCCTTGCATGCTCTCAAAATCGCTCAAGAATGAAGAGAAGTGTTCAAAAATGGCTAAGTCCCGTGTTTAAAACGAAGTGTTGCCTACAGGATTTTTGCACCTTCTGCTAGAGGACCGAACCTGCAGTCTCGAATCTGCGAGAAAAATCTCGCACCTGCGGAGAAGGGGAAGGGTGCCTGGTTTCGCAACTGCGGAGCAGAGTCCACACCTGCGGCTCCGCTTCTGCGGAAAAGGGTCCACACCTGCGGATATGGGCAGCTCCCTCAGGAGTCGCACCTGCGACTTGACCTCCGCAGGTGCGGTCGCACCAGATCTGGTGCACCGACAGTCATTTTTGGCTGGTTTTTGGCTCGCTTGATGCTCGAATGGAATCTGGGTCCACCCGAGACCCTGTCCAAATATACCAACAAGTCCTAAATCATATTACGGACTCGCTCGAGCCTTTGGAACGTCCGAAACAATGCTATATATAAAAATCATACCCCAAAACCTATTGGATCAAACTTAAGAACTTCAAGTTCTTTGAATTTACTAACAATACACCTAACCTATATATACTACTCGGAATGACACCAAATTTTGCAAGAAAGTCATAAATGACGTAACGGAACTATTCCTGGTCTCGGAATTCCGTTCGGAACTCGATAACACAAAAACACGTTCCAAGCCTCAATTTGAACTTAAGGAGATTCTTATTTCACTATTTGGCGCCGAAACGCTCCTGGGTCATCCAAAACCCGTTAGGAATACGCCCAAGTCCGAAATCATCATACAAACCCAGAATCTTCGAATCTCGATTCCGGGGTCGTTTACTGAAAATGTTGACTGAAGTCAAACTTGGCCTTTAAGGCCAACCTTAAGGAACTAAGTGTTCCCATACCACTCCAAACTCCTCCAAACCTAGAACCACCCATCCTCGCAAGTCATAAATCAGTAAAAGCAACTAAGGGAAGTCTCATTTAGGAGCACGGGGTCCTATAACACAAAACGACCGGTTGGGTTGTTACATTCTCCACCTTTTAAACAAACGTTCGTCCTCAAACCGGTCTAGAATCACACCTGGAGTGCTGAATAAGTGTGGATATCTGCTCCGCATGTCCTCCTTGGACTCCCAAGTTGCTTCCTCGACTGGTTGGCCCCTCCACTGGACCTTTACGGTGGAAAGCCTCTTGAACCTCAACTGGCAATCCTGCCTGTCAATGATAGCAACTGGCTCCTCCTCGTAACTCAATATCTCTTCTAGCTGAATGGTACTGAAATCTACCAAGTGAGAGAAGTCATCGTGATACCTCTGGAGCATGGACACATGAAAGACCGGATGAACCCCTGATAAACTGGGAGGTAAAGCAAGCTCATAAGCAACCTCCCCAACTCGTCTCAACACCTCGAATGGGCATATAAACCTCGGTCTCATCTTGCCCTTCTTCCCAAACCTCATAATACACTTCATCGGCGAGACCTTCAACAACACCTTCTCTCCCTCCATAAATGATACATCACGCGCCTTCTGATCCGCGTAACTCTTCTGTCTGGACTGTGGTGTGCGAAGTCTCTCCTGAATCAACTTCACCTTCTCCAAAGCATCCTTCACCAGATCGGTTCCATATAGCTTAGCCTCGCCAGGCTCAAACCACCCAATGGGAGATCAACATCGCCGGTCATACAAGGCTTCAAATAGAGCCATCTCAATGCTGGACTGATAACTATTATTATAAGCAAACTCGGCCAAAGGCAAGAATTGGTCCCACTGTCCTCCAAAGTCAATCACACATGCTCTGAGCATGTCCTCCAATATCTGAATTGTCCGCTCCGACTGCCCGTCGGTCTGAGGTTGGAATACGGTGCTAAGCTCTACCCGGGTGCCTAACTCACTCTGTACGGCTCTCTAGAAGTGCGAGGTGAACTGAGGACCTCGATATGATATAATGGACACAGGCACAACGTGCAACCGAACTATCTCCTGAATGTAGATCTGGGCCAACCTATCAGAAGTGTAAGTGGTAGCTACTGGAATGAAATGTGCCGACTTGGTCAACCTGTCCACAATGACCCAAACCGCATCAACCTTCCGCAAAGTCCAAGGCAACCCAACTACGAAGTCCATTAGTGATGCACTCCCATTTCCACTCAGTTATAGGCATCTGCTGAAGTAGGCCTCCTGGCCTCTGGTGCTCATATTTAACCTACTGGCAATTTAGACATCTAGCCACATACTCCACTATGTCTTTCTTCATCCGTCTCCACCAGTAGTGCTGCCTCAGGTCACGATACATTTTCGTAGCACCAGGATGTATAGAATACCATGAACTGTGAGCCTCCTCTAGAATCCTCTCCCTCAGGCCATCAATATTAGGGACACATAGCGACCCTGAAGTCTCAGAACACCATCCTCGCCAATAGAAACCTCCTTGGCACCACCCTGAACCACTATCTCCTGGAGAGACACCAAGTGCGGGTCATTATACTGCCGAGTCTTGATCTCCCCCAATAATGAAGACTGGGCCACCACACAAGCAAGAACCCGGTTGGGCTCAAAAAGGTCCAACCTCACCAGGCGATTAGCCAAGGACTGAATTTCCAAAGCTAGAGGTCTCTCCTCTGCTGAAATGAAAGTCAAACTACCCATACTTTCCGCCTTCCTACTTAAGGCATCTGCCACCACGTTTGCCTTGCCCGGATGATCAAAAATGGTGATGTCATAATCCTTCAGCAACTCAAGCCACCTGCGCTGCCACAAATTAAGGTCCCTCTGCTTGAACAAGTGATGCAAACTGCGGTGATCAGTATAAACCTCACAAGGCACCCCCATACAAGTAGTGCCTCCAAATCTTAAGAGCATGAACAATCGCCGCCAACTCCAGATCGTGCACAGGGTAATTCTTCTCATGAACCTTCAACTGCCGTGAAGCATATGCAATAAATCGCCCCTCCTGCATCAACACACAACCCAAACCAACGCGTGAAGAGTCGTAATAAACCATATACATCCCAGAACCGGAAGGCAACACTAGAACTGGTGCTGAGGTCAATGTTGTCTTGAGCTTCTGAAAGCTCGCCTCACACTCGTTGGACCATCGAAATGGGGCATTCTTCTGGGTCAATCTAGTTAGAGGAGCTGCAATGGATGAAAAGCCCTTCACAAATCGGTGATATAACCCGCTAGACCCAAGAAGCTCCTGATCTCTATAGCTGAAGTAGGCAGTAGCCAACTCTGAACTGCCTCAATCTTCTTAGGATCAACCTTGATACCTTCTCCAGATACCACATGCCCCAAGAATGCCACAGAATCCAACCAAAACTCACACTTGGAGAGCTTAGAATACAACTTCTGTTCCTGCAAAGTCTGGAGCACAACCCTCAAATGTTGCTCGTGCTCCCCCAGGCTACGTGAGTAAATCAAAATGACATCAATGGAGACGATAACAAAAGAATCAATATAAGGCCTAAACACCTTGTTCATCAAGTCCATAAATGTTGCTGGGGAATTAGTTAGGCCAAAGGACATCACCAGGAACTCATAGTGACCATATCTCGTACGAAAGGCCGTCTTCGGAACATCCAAGTCCCGAATCTTCAACTGATGGTACCCCGACCTGAGGTCAATCTTAAGAAACACCCGAGCACCCTGCAACTAGTCAAACAAATCATCGATATGCGACAATGGGTACTTGTTCTTGATGGTGAACTTGTTCAACTGGCGGTAGTCAATACACATCCGCATAGTCCCATCCTTCTTCTTCACAAATAGCACTGGAGCACCCAAGGCGATACAGTCGGTCTGATAAACCCCTTAGCCAATAAATCCTCGAGCTGTTCTTTCAATTCCTTCAATTCCTTCGGAGCCATACGATAAGGGGAATAGATATGGGCTGGGTGCCCGGAGCTAAGTCAATGCAGAAATAAATGTCACGATCTAGTGGCATGCTTGGGAGGTCTGAAGGGAATATATAATCAAACTCTCAACTACTGGCACTAAATCAATCGTTGGAGACTCGGTGGTGGTGTCCCGCACATACTCAAGATAGGCCGAACAACCCTTCTCAACCATATGTCGAGCCTTTAGGAAAGAAATGACCCGACTAGCCGCACTAACTGAGGAACCTCTCCACTCTAATCTCGGCAACTCGGGCATGGCTAGAGTAACAATCTTGGCATGGAAATATAGAATGGCATGATAGGGAGACAACCAACCCATGCCCAGGATGACCTCAAAATCGACCATATCGAGCAACAGGAGGTCCGTTCTGGTCTCGAACCCACAGAATGTAACCACACAGGACCGATAAATTTGGTCCACAACCATAGAATTGCCCACAGGAGTGGACACATAAACAAGAGTACCCAAGGACTCACGAGGAATATCCAGGGAATGAGAAAATAAGGCTGATACATATGAATAAGTGGACCCAGGATCAAATAATACCAATGCGTCTCTACTGCATACTGAAATAATACCTGTGATCACGACATCTGAGGCCACTGCATATGATTGTTTAACCAAAGAATTAGACCCTTTGACTAAAGCTTATTTTTAAGATGAACACGGGTTACTGATAATCAAGGATATAGAGAAAAATGAATAACAGACAATATTGAAGAAATAGAAAAGTGAAGTCAATTATATTCGAGAATCAGATGCCTTTACAAGCTGTATTCCTCTCCCTTATATAGGAGATTCTTATAACGTACAACTCTTGATGTGGTTGCTTATTAATGACTAATTATGAAATTAATTAGGCGTTACAAAGGATAACGGTAATTGGGGTACAGTTACATAACGTTCAAGTAATCAATTGTGGGTCTATGAATCTGCCTGTAGCTTTGTCTAGATTCATTCTGACCGTGCCTCTCCCCTGATAAGCTCGAGGGTTTACTGAATCGTGCCTATTTGTACCGTACCTCTTCAAAGAATCACATCTAGTTGTCGCGTTTTCCTGTGTCCACGTGGCTGGTTGAGTTTTCAAAAGCTATTTTACGTGTGAAACTCTTTTTTACCAATACAGATAGTCCCCCCACTTATCATATATTTAATGATTAATATTTGGTAAGTGGATATTCATTTATGGTGGGAATATTTTTTCGTCTCTTTTCCTCGAATCATTGTATCCTTCTCTGCACCATAGGCGTCGTTTGTCACTTCCATTTAATGCTCATACCACATGTCTTTTTTGGATTGGTTCTGCATTTACTCGACACCTTTTAGGGCTTTTTGCGGTTGTGTCAGTCCCGAAGTGACATCTTCAATTATGACGTTTCATCGTTATTTTTCTTTTTTTCCCATGTTTGCCGGTTGTCCTCAAGTATAAATACCTTTCTTCTTTTCTTTGCTTCCACGAAACACTTTTCTAACTTTGTCTTTTGTAAAGAACTTTCTTCTTGCCTTTGTAAACATGTCTTCTTCAAACCAACCTCAGGGAGTAATAGATATTGAAAGTTTAACGCTATCTTCTGCTCCGACTAGAAGTCAGAGGGGTGGTAGACTTAGAAGTCCAGGATCCACTCCTTCGAGGGGCTCTTCTTCTTCTAAGATAATTTCTTCTCCTTCCACTAGATCTCTAGTTTCTCCAAGGTTAAGGGTTTCTCGGTCTTTGTCTAGAGGTAGAGGTGAACGCCTTCGTGAACCTGGAGTCGATGAAATTGTCTCTGCTGAGTTTGTTTTTGCTAGGGATAGTCAAGTTCTTGTATATAAATCTTCTTCTCTTGAAAGTGTTGAAAGATATTCAACCCTTATAACTGAGAGTCAGATTTCCCTTGTTCGTTGGGAGTGCTTTTGGAGGTCTGACATCCCTGTCTATATTCCGAATAGTAATAAAAGAATAACGTCTTACAAGACGAGATATTCTTTTGGTTATACGTACCCTTTCACTCTAGGGTTTAGACCCCCATTGACCCAATCATAATTGAGTTCTGCCGTTTTTTCAATATCTGCTTAGGACAAGTCGGTCCGCTTGTGTGGCGAGTTGTCTCATGTCTTAGGAGTTTTGATTCTTTAGCCTCGGTCCCTTTTATTTTCAACCATCTTATTCATCTCTACCCTCCTACCTTATTTCATGAAGGGGTTTTTACTCTGACTGCTAGAAGCAAAAGAGTGCTGGTAACCCCTGGAGATGATAAGGATAGGGGTTGGTACCTCCGATATGTTGTTGTACCCACTGTTGGTTTAGTGGGTGAAGAAAATCTCCCTCTTCCATGAGAAGCGGAATCGCGCACGTGAGTATGCTTTAGCTCACATTTATTTACTTTTTCTCGTTTTGACTTGAGATGTTTTATTAACACAGTATCTGTTTTTTCTTCTTTCAGCAATCATGAATACTGTTGAGAATGTCTCCGGTATTCGTGATTGGGTAGAAAAAGTTTTGTCCGTTGCTCCTTTAGAAGGGAGATCTTGGAAGTACCTCGCTGGGAGGTATGGTTGGAATGTAAAGACCCACGGTAAGTGAAGCTCTTGTTCTTGCTTCTTTCCTTACTCGAATCTCTTCTTTCTTTGTCGTTTAACTTTTTCCCTTTTAATAGGGTTCTCCACTCGTGGGGTGTCTGCTTCATCTATCCCGAAGATGTCTTTGGCTCAGGCCCAAGAAATTATTGTTGGTTCATCTTCCTCGAAGAGGAAGATTGGTGAGTCTCGTTCCGTAGAAGAAGAAGAGGAAGGTGCTTTAGTGCACAGGCCACAGACAAGGCGGGTGGTTTTAGATGATGAGCTTACGCCCTTAACCTTGCCTTATGTGTCTGTGATTGATCCCTCTGTTCTTGATGATGTTTCACATTCCCCTATTCATGATGGTGTTGATCTTGCTCCTGACGATGTCCCTTTGGCTGCTGTCTTTCCTGCTTCTTTGAGAGAAGTTGTCTCATCTGTTCCTTTGGCTATTTCGGCTTCTGCTGTTGCTTTGCCCGTAACTTCCTCGACTCTTCAACCCTCAGTGCCTCTTGCTTTGCCCATGGCTTCTTCAGCTCCTAAACCCTCCGTGCCTGTTGTTGTTCCATCTCTGCCTACTTCCATGCCTTCCGTTAGGGAAGTAGGGTCTTCCAACACAGAGATGCGGCATATGGTAATAGAGGTTCCAGCTGAGGGGAATCTTTTCAAGAAAACAGGTGAGCCCGAAGTGTGGCTCAAGCAAGGTATGATGCAATTTATCCTCTTTCATTTTCGTATATGGAATTTACCATATCTGACTGGTTTATTTCTTGTAGATTAACCTTATAGGCATGGAGCTTATGAAGAGGATTTCAAACACGGACCAGGAGACAAAAGAGTTGCAGGCCGATGTTGATAATTGGAAAGCACAGTATGATAGCCTAAGGATTGACATGGATGCTTTAGAAGAGGAAAGGAGTACCTTGAAGCGGCAGATGAGACTCATGGCAGCAGAACTGGCAGTAGAGAAGGCTTCTTCCAGTCAGGCTGATAAATACAAGAGTGTTCTGGAGTCTTCGTTCGCTGAGCAGCTGTTCCATGCCTCAAAGGAGATTAGAGACTTGAAAAAATTGTTGGGGAAGAAGGAGGAATACTCAAGCGAACTCGTGCAATCACTCACTCGTACTCAAGAAGACCTTCGTAAGGATTTAGACAAAGCTCAAACTTTAGAAGAGTCGATTGTACCGTTAAGGGCCGCCCATGAAGCTGCGGAAGCGGAGAAGGACGGATTGAGAGCTGTGCTTCAAGTATGGGCAAAGGATTATGAAGATCTTGAAGAGGTGGCTGCTGCCGATATGAGTTGCGCGTACATGAATTCTCGCCTTGACACTTTGATGGAAATGAGTCAAGAGGGTTTTGACCTTAGTGCTGAAATAGCTTAAACTGAGGAAGCCATGGAGAAGGCTCAACAAGGTCATAACCTCTCTTCACCTGATGGTGAGATTCTAGCCGCTCATGCCTCTTCATCCCTTGTTGCTCCCACTCCTTCTTCCAATGAAGTCAACCCCTCTCTTGAAGAAATTTAGTTGGTTCACCTCCCCCCCCCCCTTTTTTTTCTCTTTGTATCAATTGGTGGTTACCCCTAGTCCCATCGGGGGTAAATTTGGATTTCAGTAAAGTCCCCAAATGACAACTTAGGGGCACCATAATGTATATAAAAATTTTATACGGCTAAGTATAAGTTAATACTTAGTTTTAGCCGTTTTAATATATTGATGTTAGTTCGACTTTTGTTGAGTTTTTGTTTCACTCTTTAAGTCTTTTGCATGCTTCATTTTTTGAGGTTTTAGTTTTATCTCCGAGTTTTGCATGTGGAATGCTTTAGACTACTCTTACCTTTTTGTAATAGGCACGGTGTCATATTAAATGTGTGCCTTTTTGTAATAGGCATAGTTTTATGGAAGAGGGCCCTTTATAATTGGCATGAAGAAGACGTCTCAACTTCATGACAATGCAATAGAGTGATAGAAATTTTACACATGTTTAAGAATATTTCCAAGGAAAGTTTTTTTGTTTGGACTTCCATGACATTTTACATATGTTTGGTTATCGTCTAAACTCATGTTTGCAACTGTTTTTGTTTAACAGATTTGTTGTACTCTTGCATTCCGTAACTGTTTTTCATATGTAACAGTTTTTCGATATTAATACAAGGAAACAACTATTTTTTACTAGTAACAGTTTTTATAAAGATTGGGGTTTTTACCCGCAACTGTTTTGGAAACAGTTTTCTAATAAGTATGAGGGAAATGTTTTCTTATTCGTAACTGTTTTTATTTGATAACAATTTCTTGAACAAATACAAGGATTTAGATCTTTCATCCATAACTATTTTATTTGAGAACAGTTTTTTGAATGAGTTCATTGATGATGATCTTTTACCCCAAACTGTTTTTGTTACAACAACCTTGAATAAGTATAAAGATGTACATTTCTTTCTCGTAACTAATGTTTTGCCTTTCAACCTGAACATGTTTGAAGGTTTTTGCATTTTGCATTAGGCTTTGTATTTGGATGGCTCTTTTGATTTCTTTTGATTCTGCTCGTGTCACTTGTCTCGTTGAGTAGATGGGTCTTCAGGCTCGAGCTTTTGACTTTCTGATAGTCCTCTTTGCTTCTTCCTAGCCTTACATACTGTATAGTCCCCCAACTGTTTGAGCTTTGAAGAATGAAACCTCGAGCACTTGATTATTCCTTCCTTGTGGTCCTTTTCCTGAAAAGGAAAAACATTCCGGACTCGAAGGTATATAGTTTTTTAGATGATGACTGCTTAGCCCTTTTAAAAAGTCCATTAGAAAGTGTAACCCTAGACCGGGAATTGTGTTATTTCTTCGCGTCTTTGCAGGTCTAATATCATTATCTGGTGATGGGCTAGCTTTATGCCTATCATCTAAAAAAGTTAGTAAAATTTTTAGATGTTCAAAATAAAATCGAACGTGTGATACCTGACGGGGAGGGGTATTATTTTCCTTTAGAAGTAATACTTCTTTAGGTGGATGGCGTTCCAGCTTGTTGGTAGAACTCTACCATCCATAGCTTCCAACTCATAGGCGCCTTTCCCAGCTATGCCTCGGATTTTGTAAGGTCCTTCCCAGTTTGGATTTAGCTTTCCTGCACCTGCTTCTTTTGTTTATTGAAAGACTTTTTTGAGGACGAAGTCCCCAATCTTGAAGTACCTGAGATGAGCTTTACGGTTGTAATAACGCTCTATGATTTGTTTTTGAGCTGCCATCCGTATCAATGCTGCTTCTCTCTGTGGTTCGAGCAGGTCCAGGTTGGTCCTCAATTTGTCGTCGTTTTCTCCCTCCATGGCTGTTGAGAACCTTATGCTTGGTTTTCCAATATCCACAGGTATTAAGGCTTCTGAGCCATAAACAAGTGCGAATGGAGTTTCTCTCGTGGCTATTTTTGAAGTTGTTCTGTATGCCCATAGTACCGCTGGTAACTCATCACGCCAGTTTCCTTTGGCTTTATCTAGCCACTTCTTTAGATTGTTGGTGATGACCTTTATTCGTTGACTCATCTTTACCATTAGCCACGGGGTGGTACGGCGTTGAAGTGATCCGCTTGATTTTCCAACTTTCAAAGAATTCTGTGATTTGCGAGCCTATGAATTGTGGGCCATTATCGCACACGATTTCCTTTGGTATTCCAAAGCGGCATATTATGTTTCGCCATAGGAAGCTTTTAACTTCCTTTTCTCGCACTTGTTTGAATGCTTCTGCCTCTACCCTTTTTGTAAAATAGTCGGTTAGCACGAGTAAAAACCGTACCTGTCCTTTAGCTGTGGGAAGAGGTCCCACTATGTCCATAGCCCATTTCATGAAAGGCCATGGGATATTATTGGATGCAATAATTCCGCTGGTCGATGCATGTTATTGGCAAACCTTTGGCACCTGTCACATTTGGATACAAAGTTCTTGGCTTCTTCTTCCATCTTAGGCCAATATTATCCAAATCTGATTAGGTTTTCACTAAGGATATCACCCCTGAGTGATTTCCCCAGTGTCCTTCGTGGACTTCTTTCATCACCAATTCTGTTTGGTTAGGTCTGAGACATTTAGCTAGGGGCCCTCCGAACAACTTGCGATAAAGTGAGTTGCGAATAAGGCAGTACCGTGTAGCTTTGCGGCGAAGTGCTTGAGCTGCTTTCTTGTCTTCAGGTACGGTGCCATTCTGCAAAAAATTAAGAATTTCGTTTCTCTAGTCCCAGGTTAAGTTGTTAAAAGTTACCTCATTCCTGTCCTGGTCTATTATTGATAGTTGGACGACAATTGCATTGTCTATGTTTGTTACTTCCGTGACTGCTGCGAGATTAGCTAATGCATCTGCTTCTGCATTTTCCTCTCTAGGTATTTGCATTACCTTCCATGTTTTGAATTGTCTCACGAGCTCTCGTGCTTTTTCAAGGTACTGTTGCATTCTAGTCTCTCAAGCGATTTTAAGTCCCCTGTATCTGATTTACTACTAGTTGGGAGTCGCTGTTGATCACAATTTGCTCGATTGAGAGCTCCCGTGCGAGTTCAAGCCCTGCAATAACAACTTCGTACTCTGCTTTATTGTTATTTATAGGATAACACTTGATAGCTTGCCGTGTATTTTCACCCGTAGGTGATATTAAGACTATGCCTAAGACGACACCTTTTATATTTGAAGAACCATCGGTGAACAAGGTCCATCGGCCTGGATTAGCACCGTTAAAGAGTTGTAACTCTTTTTCTACTTCAGGTATAATGCTATTACTACAGTCAACAATAAAATCAGCTAGTATTTGAGACTTAGTTGCAGCTCTAGGCTGATAGATTATTTCATGCTCACGGCCCACTTGGAATTCTTGTTTATGTAGAATATTTCTTAAAGGATACGAGGTCACAACGGTGATTGGGTGGCATTGAAAATATGGTCGTAATTTTCTAGGTTCCATTATTAAAGCTAGGGCTAACTTTTCCAGATGTGGATATCTAGTCTCAGCATCTAGCAAAGTTTTACTTACATAATAGATCGGTGATTGTTTACCTTTTTTTTCTCTTACCAGTACTGCACTTACAGCAATTTCTGAAACAGCCAGGTAGATGTACAATCTCTCCCCTTCTTTTGGCTTTGAAAGCAGTGGTGGTTTCGATAGATAAACCTTCAGATTCTTGAGGTCTTGCTGACATTCTTCAGTCCATTCGAACTGATTCTACTTTTTGAGAACTGAGAAGAATTTAAAACTTTGTTCGGAAGACTTGGAAATAAACCTTTCTAAAGCTGCTATTCTCCCTGTTAGTCTTTGAACTTCCTTTTTATTTGTTAAAATATCAGGTATTGCCTCTATAGCTTTAATTTGAGGGGGATTTGCCTCTATTCCTCTGTTCGATACAAGGAAACCCAAAAATTTACCTGATTGCACTCCAAAAGCGCATATCTCTGGATTTAGCTTCATATTATACCTGCGTAAAATATCAAAAGCAGTATAGAGATGCTGGAAATGGTCTTGTGCTTGTGTTGATTTTACCAACATATCATCAATATAGACTTCCATCGTCTTTCCAAGATGTTCTTGGAACATTTTAGTCACTAACCTTTGATAGGTGGCTCCAGCATTTTTCAAGCCAAAAGGCATAACTTTATAACAGTAAGTCCCCCTGTTTGTAATGAAGGAAGTTTTTTCCTCATCTGAGGGATTCATTTTAATCTGATTATAACCAGAATATGCATCTAAGAAGCTTAATAATTCATGACCTATTGTGGCATCAATCATTTGATCTATATGTGGCAATGGGAATGAATCTTTGGGGCATGCTTTATTTAAGTCAGTATAATCTACGCATACTCTCCACTTGCCATTCTTTTTAGGTACTACCACGGTGTTTGCTAGCCAGTTAGGGTACGTTACCTCTCGTATCGAACCAATCTTCAAAAGTTTCGGTACCTCTTCGTTGATCACTTGGTTCTTTAATGGTCCTTGCTTTCTTTTCTTCTGCTTAACAGGTACGAAGGATAGATCTTCATTTAGTTTATGAGTCATCACTTCTGGTGGGATGCCTGTCATATCTGAGTGGGACCACGCAAAGCAGTCTGCGTTAGCCTTTAAATAATCAATTAACTTACCTCTTCGACCGGGGCCTAGCCTCGTGCCTATATACACTNTTTTTGATATGCTCATCTTCCTTGGGTTCACGAATGACGTCCGGCCTGGAATCTGCATCTGTGTGGTATAGTACACCTTCCGTGGTAACTTGATTCTCCTTCTCGTAAGTATTTTATTTCATACCTTTTTCAGCAATAATACCTTCCCTACCTATTTGCGTAGTAATTTCTTCCATGCCTGTTTTGGCAGTGTTACCTGCTTGGGAGATTCCCTTATCTCGTAATTCTTCCACCTCTATTTTCTTGTTGTAGTGTACCACAGAGTTTATATTTATTGCGGTCTGCTGATCGCCTTTGATTTGTTGAATCCCCCATTTAGAGGGGAATTTAATCAGTTGATGCAACGTGGATGGTATCGCTTTCATGTCGTGGATCCATGGCCTTCCCATGATCACGTTATAAGCCATGTCAGTATCGATGACTTGGAACCTGGTACTTTTGATCACCCCCTCAGCATAAGTGGTAAGCTCAATTTCTCCTTTTGTTGTAACGGTAGAGTTATCAAACCCTGATATGGCTCGTGCCCTTGGGATTAGTTGATTCCCCAGTAGCATTTCTTCCACGGCTCTTATTAAAATGATGTTGACTGAACTGCATGGATCAATCAACACTCTTTTTACGTTAGTGGCATGAATAAGTAAAGATATTACCAGAGCATCGTGGTGCGGAAGCATTAATCCGCCGATATCTGCATCATCGAAGGTTATATCCTCTTCTTCAATATTTTCACGAGCTCGTTTCCCATGTGTAATTGTGAACTTTGTGGTTGTTTTGCAGATCACTCCATTTACTTCTTCACCTCCGTGTATTACATTGACGGTTCATTTTGGAGAAGGAGGATTTGGGGGCTCTTGTGTGTTCCTCATATATGCCTGTTTACCTTTATCACTAAACAATTCTGTTAAATAGCCCTGTTTCAATAAATTTTCTACTTCACCTTGTAAAAATCTGCAATCCGCAGTTTTGTGCCCATGATCGTTATGGAATTCACACCAGTGATCTGGGTTCCTTCTACTTGGATTTGACCGCATCTCTTTGGGACACTTAAACTTATCTCCCATGTTCCTCAATACTGAGACAAGTTCAATTGTACTTACATTAAATGTATGATCCCCAATTTGAGTATTAACTCTAGGTCGTTCATCTCGATCTTTTCTAGATCTAGACGAGGATGAGACTACGTCTCTTCCTTGTGGTCTATAGTCCGACCTAGTGGTTTCGAACCTGGGGTGAATATCGCGTCCCGAGGGTCCTAAGTAAGGATTGTACTTGTTTTTACCTGATCTTCTATCTGATTCAGGACGTCTGGATCTGGAATGATCTTCATCTCTCGAACGAGCAATGATATCTTCTTCTATTCTGAGTTTAGTACTGTACCTGTTATATAAATCGTTCCATGTTGTAGAGGAGAATTCTCTTAGACTTTCCTTAAGTTGTCTCGTGGCTTCTGAGCTTTTATCATTAAGGTTGCTTGCAAATGCCATGGCTGCCCAATTATCAGGCACCTTGGGTAACTGCATTCTTTCTCGTTGAAACCTGTCTACAAACTCACAGAGTAGTTCCGTGTCTCCTTGTTTTATTTTGAATATGTCTTCCATTCTCTTCTCAACTTTTTGTGAACCAGAGTGTGCTTTTATAAACGAGTCTGCAAGCTCAGCAAAAGAGTCAATAGAATTTTCAGGGATAAGAGAATACAAGGTTAGGGCCCCTTTGCTAAGTGTTTCCCCAAATTTTTTGACAAGGAATGATTCAATCTCATGTTTTGTTAAGTCGTTGCCTTTTACCCCAGTAGTGAAAGCAGTAACATGGTCACGTGGGTCAGTTGTTCCGTCATATTTGGGAACGTCAGGCATTTTAAACTTCTTGGGTATAGGCAAGGGTGCGGCACTTGGCTTCCAAGGTTGTTGAGAATATCTATCAACATCAATGCCTTTGATGATAGGTGGTACTCCAGGAATTTGTTCGATGCGATCGTTCTGCTCCTTCATCTGTTTCTGCATGGTTAGCAGTAAATTTTGTAATTCTGAGTTATTAGATATACCTGGTCTCGTTTCGAGAGATTCATTAGGAGTACCTCCTCTTCCTGAGTTTGCCAACCCAGATTGAGTATTTTCCATGGTGATGGTGTTATTGGGGGGTGGCGTCGGCGGTGTAGGTAACGCTGCCGGTAATCCTCTCGCAAATTCTTGCAAAGCTTGGCTCACATACTCTGCAATCATTTTCTTTACACGATCTTGTTCCACAGTTGGATCATTATCACCATTGTTGTTATTGGATATTTCTGGGGATTGTTCCCTTGAACCACGTGGGGTTCTTGAAGGCGATGGAACTGGGGTTCTACCCCTTTGTTGGTTGTTGTCGTTGGAGTTTGACATAGTTCAGAGGATATCACTTGAAAAACAAACAAAGATTATCAGATTCCCGGTAACGGTACCAATTTGTTTAACCAAAGAATTAGACCCTTGACTAAAGATTATTTTTAAGATGAAACCGGGTTACTGATAATCAAGGAAATAGAGAAAAATGAATAACAGACAATATTGCAGAAATAGAAAAGCGAAGTCAATTATATTCGAGAATCAGATGCCTTTACAAGCTGTATTCCCCTCCCTTATATAGGAGATTCTTATAACGTACAACTCTTGCTATGGTTTCTCATTGATGACTAATTATGACATTAATGAGGCATTACAAAGGATAATGGTAACTGGGATACGGTTACATAACGTTCGAGTAATCAATTGTGGGTCTTTGAATTTGCCCGTAGCTTTGTCTAGATTCATTCTGACCGTGCCTCTCCCCTGTTTTGATCAGGTTGAGTTTCCCGTGGCTAATAAGCTCGAGGGTTTACTGAATCGTGCCTCTATGTACCGTACCTCTTCAAAGAATCACATCAAGCTATTGCGTTTTCCTGTGTCCACGTGGCTGGCTGAGTTGTCAAAAGCTGGCTTACGTGTGAAACTCTTTTTTACCAATACAATGATCTGGCCGGAATAGCATAGAATCTGGCTGGAGCGCCGGATGACTGACTTTCACCAGAATAAACAGAAGCTGACTGGGCTCCCCTTGCCTGGCCTCCACCTCTGGGATGACCCCTACCAGCCTACTCTCCACCTCTGGGTGGACGAACCGCTAGTGCTAACCTCATAGGCTGGTGACCCTGCTGCACTGCCTTGCCCCGAAGCCTGGGACAATGCCTTTTCATGTGACTTGGATCCCCATACTCATAACAACCTCCCGGCACCATGGCCTGCTGCCCTTAAGAAGAACCCTGAATAACGGGAGAACGGTAGGAACTCTCTGGCATAGCACTGAAATAAAGGCTGATAGACCCCTGATGACCAAAATACTCATCGGAGGAACCCTGAATAGCTGGCAGGCGGTAGGAACTCTCCGGCATGGCGCTGGACTAAGGCCTCGCTGGGACACCTCGTGGAGGTGATGATGGTGCTGAATATGGGGGCCTACTGGGCTGGCCCCTACCAAACTGACCTCTGCCCCTAGCTGGAGCACCTCTGAAATCCCCAGAAAATCGAGACCTCTTATCTTGCTGACCCTGCTCTCTACTCCTCGACCGATAACCCTTGATCCTGCGAGCAATCTCTACCACAAGCTGATAAGGAGTCCCCATCTCCACCTCTTGGGCCATGTTGGCCCTAATACCTGGATGCAGCCCAACTACATATCTCCGCACTTTCTCTGCGTCAGTAGGAAGTATCATGAGTGTGTGACAAGACAGCTCAGAAAACCTAGCCTCGTAGTCAGTCACCGACATCTGTCCCTACTCAAGCTGCTCAACCTGATACCGCAGCTCTTCCCTCTCAGTGGGTGGAATATATCTGTCCAGGAATAACTGAGTGAACTGCTCCCAAGTGATGGGAGGGGAATCTTCCGGTCTGCCAAGAATATAGGACTGCCACCATCTACGGGCCCTACCCTCTAGTTGAAAAGTAGTGAAGTCAACTCCATGAGACTCCAGTATCCTCATGTTGTGCAATCTGTCCCTGCATGTATCAATAAAGTCCTGTGCGTCCTCATGACGCTCACCTTCGTAGACAGGAGGGTATAGTCTGGTGCATCTGTCTAATAACTTCTGCGGATCACCGTCCGTAGCTGGTCTGGGATCAGGCGCTGCTGCTGCTACTAGCTGAACTCCGCCCACGGGCAGTGTACGCGGGGTCTGATATACTGCTGCTGCATGTCCGGCGTCCTGTGCAGTAGGGGTCTGTGCTCCCCCTCCCGCCTGAGATATGGCTGGATATGCTAGAAATAAACCAGCCTGAGTCATGGTGTCCATGAACCGCATCATACAACCCATGACCTCCTGAAATCCCGGCGCTATCGTAAAATCTAAAGGGGCAGGATCTGATGTGGGAACCTCGCCCTACTCTTCAGTGATGGTATCCTCTACTGGATCCGCTGGGGGTGCGACTGGTACTATCCTGGGATGCCTCATCCCCTACCTCGGGCCGGTGCCTCTCCCGGCCTCTGCCACGGCCTCTGATGATGAGGGTAGCGGCCCCTCCCGGGTCCGGAACATCAGCTGCTCGCGTCCCCACCATATGTGAGAGAATAGAAGTGTGAGATTTAGTATACCATCAACTGCACAATAGAAGGTAAATAAAGAGAGATTTCCTAACACCCTATAGCCTCCCGAAGATAGATACAAACGTCTCTGTATCAATCTGCAGGACTCTATTGGGTTTGCTCGTAACTTGTGAGACCTACATGAACCTAGAGCTCTGATACCATGTTGTCACGACCCAAATCGTAACTCAGGTCATGATGGCGCCCAACACCACCGTTAGGCAAGCCAACCATTATCTACTAGTGATTTCAGGTAGTTTACCAATAACATTTTTCAACACTTGCTTAACTTAGTTTTGAGACATTAAGTAGAAACGGATAACTTAGGCAAATTTTATGCAAAATAAATAGTCATGAAGTCATAATTAACGATTACATCCCAAAATAAAGTCTACTAGCGAATGTGTGCCAGGAACTAGTGTCACAAGTCTACATGCATCTAGTAGGATAATAACAAAAGAATGAAAGTATGTCCTACAGTCTGAGTAAGTATACACAAAAATAACAAAATAATAGGTCCAAAGTGATGCTGGAAATCGCCAAGAAGAGCAGCTCACCGTGAATCCTCGACAAGTAAAACTCAGGAACGAGCTCTGGACTGGAACCCAGATGTACCTGCCTCAGAACCTGTATAATTAAGTACAGAGCGTAGCATGAGTACATAAACAATATGTACCCAGTAACTATCCTGCCTAATCTCAAAGAAGTAGTGAAGAGAGGTCGACTTGACACTTACTAAGGTCCAAACAGTGTATTTAGGTGATAATTTAAAAGAGGACAACAAGTAAGCATGTATAGTAAGAAAATAAATATCGAATCGTAATAAAATCCAAATATGTAGTGAAGCATCAATTTACAAGTTTTCAGTTCGATCCTCCAGGATAATTCACAGCTCAACAGTCATAACAATATCTGGCAAATAGCATGCGCATAGTGGAATAAGAACATCCGGCCTGGGCCAACATAATAATAACTGTGCAATGCCGAAGGGTCGAACGACGCGAACCATAGATGCATCTATCAACCTGCCGTGGCATACGGCCCGCTCCCATGAGATTAGGGGAAAGAATCACTCCGCTCGCGGGATATAAATTGCGAAGCGGTCGCATGCAAACACAACATCTTTCTTTCAATTCTTTTCAAATAACAATTCCTGTAAAACATCAAATTCTCGGTTTTCTTAAAAACAAAGTTGCATACAATGAAGTTACAAAGCATATAACTCAAGTTAATGGAATTCACATGGAATGGTGTGGGCATAACTACTCGGACATAACAATAATAGTCACTACGCATGGGCTCTCGTCACCTCCCACGCATGTAGTCCCCCACAACAATAACACGTAATCATTTAATTCACCTATGAAGAAAATTCCCTCTTACAAGGTTAGAAAGGAGACTTACCTCGTGTCAAGCCTACTTTTCGGGTAAAGAACGCGCCCGAAACTCCAAATTATTCTCCCAAGGACTCGAAACTAGTCAAATATTGCATAAGTAAATCAATCTATACTCAAAAGTATGAAATTTCCCTATTTAAATGATTATTTCAACCTAAATTGCAAAATCCCAAAATACTCCCCCAGGCCCACATGCTCGGATTCCGGAAATTTCCTTAGGAAATACTTACCCATAGCCGAAGGATCAATATTATATGGTTTTTGTACGACTCCGTAACACAATTATTGGTAATTTCCCATTTTTGTCAAAAACCTAGATTTTACTCTAAACCCATGATTTCCGCTAATTTAATGTGTTAATATACCTAGGAATTCAAGTATTAAGATAAGTTTATAGTAGGAATTACTTACCTTACATTATCTAGGTCGAATACCCTCCTTGCATGCTCTCAAAATTACTCAAGAATGAAGAGAAATGTTCAAAAATGGCTAAGTCCCGTGTTTAAAACGAAGTGCTGCCTACAGACTTTTCGCACCTGCTGCTAGAGGACCGAACCTGCGGTCTCGAATCTACGAGAAAAATCTCGCACCTGCGGAGAAGGGGAAAGGTGCCTGGTTTCGCAACTGCGGAGTAGAGTCCACACCTGCGGCTCTGCTTCTGCGGAAAGGGGTCCACACCTGCGGATATGGGCAGCTCCCTCAGGAGTCGCACCTGCGACTTGACCTCCGCAGGTGCGGTCGCAGCAGATCTGGTGCACCGACAGTCATTTTTGGCTGGTTTTTGCCTCGCTTGATGCCCGAATGGCATCTGGGTCCACCCGAGACCCCGTCAAAATATACCAACAAGTCTTAAATCATAATACGGACTCGCTCGAGCCTTCGGAACGTCCGAAACAACGCTATATATAAAAATCATACCCCAAAACCTATTGGATCAAACTTAAGAACTTCAAGTTCTTTGAATTCGCTAACAATACACTGAGCCTATATATACTACTCGGAATGACACCAAATTTTGCAAGCAAGTCATAAATGACATAACGGAACTATTCCCGGTCTCGGAATTCCATTTGGAACTCGATAACACAAAAACACGTTCCAAACCTCAATTTGAACTTAAGGACATTCTTATTTCACTATTTGGCGCCGAAACGCTACCGGGTCATCCAAAACCTGTTACGAACACACGCCCAAGTCCGAAATCATCATACAAACCTACCAGAATCTTCGAATCTCGATTCCGGGATCGTTTACTGAAATGTTGACTGAAGTCAAACTTGGCCTTTAAGGCCAACCTTAAGGAACTAAGTGTTGCCATACAATTCCAAACTCCTCCAAACCTCGAACCACCCATCCTCGCAAGTCATAAATCAGTAAAAGCAACTACGGGAAGTCTCATTTAGGAGCACGGGGTCCTAGAACACAAAACGACCGGTCGGGTTGTTACATTCTCCGCCTTTTAAACAAACGTTCGTCCTCGAACGGGTCTAGAATCATACCTGGAGTGCTGAATAAGTGTGGATATCTGCTCCGCATGTCCTTCTTGGACTCCCAAGCTGCTTCCTCGACTGGTTGGCCCCTCCATTGGACCTTTACGGCGGAAAGCCTCTTGAACCTCAACTGGTGATCCTGCCTATCAATGATAGCAACTGGCTCCTCCTCGTAACCCAATCTCTCTTCTAGCTGAATGGTACTGAAATATACCACATGACAGAAGTCGTCGTGATACCTCCGGAGCATGGACACATGAAAGACCGGATGAACCCCTGATAAACTGGGAGGTAAAGCAAGCTCATAAGCAACCTCCCCAACTCGTCTCAACACCTCGAATGGGCATATAAACCTCGGTCTCAGCTTGCTCTTCTTCCCAAACCTCATAAGACTCTTCATCAGCGAGACCTTCAACAACACCTTCTCGCCCTCTATAAATGATACATCATGTGCCTTCTGATCCGCGTAACTCTTCTTTCTGGACTGTGCTGTGCGAAGTCTCTCCTGAATCAACTTCACCTTCTCCAAAGCATCCTTCACCAGATCGGTGCCATATAGCTTAGCCTCGCCAGGCTCAAACCACCAATGGGAGATCGACATCACCGGTCATACAAGGCCTCAAATGAAGTCATCTCAATGCTGGACTGATAACTATTATTATAAGCAAACTCGGCCAAAGGAAAGAATTGGTCCCACTGTCCTCCAAAGTCAATAACACATGCTCTGAGCATGTCCTCCAATATCTGAACTGTCCGCTCCGACTGCCCGTCGGTCTGAGGGCGGAATGCGGTGCCGAGCTCTACCCGGGTGCCTAACTCACTCTGTACGGCTCTCTAGAAGGGTCGAACGATATGAACCATAGATGCATCTATCAACCTACCGTGGCGTACGGTCCGCTCCCATGAGAGTAGGGGAAAGAATCACTCCGCTCGTGGGATATAAATTGCAAAGCGGTCGCACGCAAACACAACATCTTTCTTTCAATTCATTTCAAATAACAATTCCTTTAAAACATCAAATTCTTGATTTTCTTAAAAACAAAGTTGCATACAATGAAGTTACAAAGCATATAACTCAAGTTAATGGAATTCACATGGCATGGTGTGGGCCTAACAACCCGGACATAACAATAATAGTCACTACGCATGTGCTCTCGTCACCTCGCACGTACATAGTCCTCCACAACAATAACACATAATCATTTAATTCACCTATGGGAAAAATTCCCTATTACAAGGTTAGAAAGGAGACTTACCTCGTTTCAAGCCTACTTTCCGGGTCAAGAACGCGCCCGAAACTCCAAATTCATCGTCCAAGGACTCGAAACTAGTCAAATATTGCATAAGTAAATCAATCTATACTCAAAAGTATGAGATTTCCCTATTTAAATGATTATTTCAACCTAAATTACAAAATCCCAAAATACGCCCACGGGCCCACATGCTCGGATTCCGGAAATTTCCAGAGGAAATACTTACCCATAGCCTAAGGATCAATATTATATGGTTTTTGTACGATTCCATAACACATTTCTTGGTAATTTCCCATTTTTGTCAAAAACCTAGGTTTTACTCTAAACCCATGATTTCCACTAATTTAATGTGTTAATCTATCTAGTAATTCAAGTATTAAGCTAAGTTTATAGTAGGAATTACTTACCTTACACTAGCTAGGTCGAATACCCTCCTTGCATGCTCTCAAAATCGCCTAAGAATAAAGAAAAGTGTTCAAATATGGCTAAGTCTCGTGTTTAAAATGAAGTGCACTGCCTACAGGCTTTTCACACCTGCGGCTAGAGGACCGCACATGCGGTCTCGTATCTGCAAGAAAAATCTCGCACCTGCGTAGAAGGGGAAGGGTGCCTGATTTCGCACCTGCAGAGCAGAGTCCGCACATGCGGCTCCGCTTCTGCGGAAAGGGGACCACACCTGCGGATATGGGCAGCCCCCTCAGGAGTTGCACCTGCGAGACTGGGACCGCAGGAGCGGTCTTGCACCTGGGACTTGACCTCCGCAGGTGCGATCGCACCAGATCTGGTGCACCAACAGTCATTTTTGGCTGGTTTTTGCCTCGCTCGATGCCCGGATGGCATCTGGGCCTACTCGAGACCCCGTCCAAATATACCAACAATTCCTAAATCATAATACAGACTTGCTCGAGCCTTCAGAATGTCCGAAACAGCACTATATATAAAAATCATACCCCAAAACCTATTGGATCAAACATAAGAACTTCAAGTTCTTTGAATTCGCTAACAATACGCCGAACTTATCTATACTACTCGGAATGACACCAAATTTTTCAAGCAAGTCATAAATGACATAAAAAAACTATTCCCGATCTCGGAATTTCATTCGGACCTCGATAACACACAAACACTTTCCAAACCTCAAGTTGAACTTAAAGACATTCTTATTTCACTATTTGGCGCCGAAACGCTCCTGGGTCATCCAAACCCCGTTCTGAACACACGCCCAAGTCCGAAATCATCATATGAACCTACCGGAATCTTCGAATCTCGATTCCGGGGTCGCTTACTTAAAATGTTGACTGAAGTCAAACTTGGCCTTTAAGGCCAACCTTAAGGAACTAAGTGTTCCAATACCACTCCAAACTCCTCCAAACCTCGAATCACCCGTCCCCGTAAGTCATAAATCAGTAAAAGCAACTACGGGTTGTCTCATTTAGGGGCACGGGGTCCTAGAACACAAAATGACCGGTGGGATCGTTACAATTCCTCACCACCCTCAGGCCTCTCATGGCTCTCTTATGCCGGTTTTACTTGTCTCTAAGGCCCTCAAGGGACGAGGGTCAGTCCACTCACACCTTGGTCCTGTTCTTGCCTATTTCAGGCCGCCATGGCTCGATTTTGAGTAAAATCTTTCTATTTTTGCCTAAACCTATGGGTTTCTAAGCCGGTATCTTCATCTATGTGTTATTTTTATGAAAACCTACTTTCATCTCTTGAAATTCTCAGATCCGTACAAATCTGAGATGGATCGAACTATTTTTCGCTTGTTTTTATGAAAAACCTTCTGATTTTCAAGTGCTTATTTTCTGAAAATCTTTTATTCAAAACGTTTTCTGGTTTTAAGTGCTTATTTTCTGATTCTTATGTGTTTTAATCGATTATAACTAGTTTATGTTAAAACCCCTAATTTTTGACACTATGTTTGAATCTGAGTCGATCCGTGTTATTTGATACATAACTCTGTTTTGTACTTTGATTCATATCACTTCTCCTTCGTTTAATGTGAATGCCTTATGATTTTACCCTAGTACGTCTCTATTAGGGTTTCTGATTCGATTTTTCGACTGATTTCTGTGTGTTTATGAAATTGTGTTTAGCCTATATGTTCATTTGTGGAAACCTATATTTTCTTCCCTTAAATCAGTACTATTTTGAATTTCTGATTCAACGATTTGCTTTGTTAAGGATCAACATGCCTAAGTCTTGCCTATTTCTATGATTATGACCCTAATTAGTCGTTCTTGCCTTATTTTATTGCTGTATATTTACTAATTCCTTTACATGATTCTTCCCTTAAATTTGACCCCTGATTTATTTATTCTGAATTCCTTTATTTAGTCTGTTTTGAACTTCTTTCCTTAATTAGACTACTATTATTACTGTTTGGTCAATTGTCCTTAATTAAAGGAGTCTATTCTCAACTCCTTATGTGATTGATTCAGTGATTCCCTTAATTGCTTAGTACTGATTTTCTTTACCTTATTCTGCTCTGCTCTTAACTACTATATATACTCTTCTCTATTCTCACTTCAAAAACACAGACACTAGTTCAAAAACTCTCTCTTACACTTAAAGCTTTCTGCTCTTTCTTGTTACTTGCTACTTCTATTGAACTAGCCGGCTGTAAGCCAAGGCTAGTTATTGCATTACACCGATCTACATTTTGTGTCTACTCTCCTTAACTGGTATGTTCTGATTCAATTCAAGTTCCAAACCATATGTGTTCTGTTACTGCTTTAGTTCACTGATTCCCATTTCCGTTCTTCTTTACTATTTGGCTATTCAATATGTAGCTAGCATGCTTAAATCTCTGTTTCACTTAGCATATATTAGTTCTGCCCTAATTTAACTTAAGGTCAACATGTCTATGAACCTGCCTAGTACCTTTGTAGTATGTCTCAACCTGACTCCACTCCATTTGTGTATGTTTGAATGTTCGTCTGTTTGCTTACTCAATTTCTGGTATGAATCTGTTTTGCAAAAATAATTTGTTACCTCAAGTAGTGTTGATTCTATGCTTAACTCTATTAGTACAACTATGACCTCAATTGTCTGTTCTAAAATTCATATACTTGTACTATGTCTGCATTATTAGTTATTCCCTAATCCCATAAACTCCTTAAAAAGTCTTATGTCCTTCTGTTTGTTATGTGTTTCACTGTGTGTGTTGTATACGTCCCCAACTCCCAATACCCCTGTGTGAGTCATGTTGTTAAGTGATCTATTTGTTCTGAGTTAATCTGTTGTTTGTTTGATTCTTCAAATGTTTACACTTGTCTTGTTAAAACTATTTTACTACTAATCAACTCCTATTTTTCATAAAACCTCTTTACTTAATTGAGTCTTTTTCAATACTGTTTTCATATCAAAACCTTTTCAAAACTATGTCAAGCACTCTCACTTTACTCCTAAGTCCCTAGGTTCTGCCCCTCCAGTGTGTGTAATGCCTTGGGATCCTTTTGAGATCCCTCTGAACTCTAGCACACTGGGATGGCCCTTCTTGTTATGAAAGTTTGGGTGTGAGCACTGCTCGGGATCCTTGAGGTCCTTAGGGAACTCTGACACACCCGGACATGAGATTGGCTATGAAACTCTTGGAATTTGAGGTTATAGAGGTTTGGTATCCTCAAGATACATCTGGGCCTGCTTTAGGCTCCCTATAGTTTAACTTCTTCTATTTTTTATTTATTTATGTAATTCATTCAGCTATTGGTTTGTAATAATTATTTTGTAAACAGATATTGGGGATGGCTAGTGAAATGGGGAGGGTAGCTGATGATACTATTGACACTATTGGGTAGAGAACATGCCTTAGGTTTTACATTTTTTATATCTGCATTAGAATCCATGTTTTAGGACTAATATGTTCATCCAAATCATGCCAAACATGCATTAAATATCATGTTCTTAGGACTTCATAAATACTGCTTCAGCATATCACATGTCATTAATCTATGTTTTGCGTTGTATCAGCCTATCACTTAGAGATCCTGCTCCTAGGACAATAAATAACATTGACATTCTTTCTTGTGTGCAGTTAGAAATCATGCCTTAAGAATTCTGTGCATTTAGAAATCATGTTTTAAGAATGTTGTTACTCTTGTGTGCATTTAGAAATTATGTCTTAATAATTCTGCCATTCTATGTGCATATTAGATACCATGCTCTAGGATTTTGTTTGCATTTGTTTGAATATGCCTAGTTTAACTACTGATCCATGAAAAGGTATAAAACAGTCTCACATATAATTGTCATGTTTTTCTAAATAAAACTGGTATCAATCATTTCACTCTCAGATTTGTATCACCTAGAATAGCATTGTTGAAGGGTAAATAATTCTCAAACTGTCTAAAACAACTTGTAACTGGTATGCGCAGTCCCACGCCTAGGCAAGCCTTAGGTAATTAATCATTATAAAATTGGAAAACTGTTTTTATTGTGTTTACTGCTTAAAGGCTAACATGTTTAAAATCAGTGGGTAAACTGATTAGGGCCCTGTCGTTAAAGTTTGTATGAAACAGTGTTGCATATTCCTGTTCATTGATGTCACTTTGATATCCTGTGTTAGGATCATTTTCTAATAAAACTGCCTTTGTCTGTGTTTGAGACGTGCTGTTTATTTGCATGATGTGTGGAGGTGAATCTGAGATTTTTAACTGTTTCTGTCGCTTATCTGCTAGTCCTACTTGTTCTTGCCTGTCGCCTAGAATTTTCCCTTTTAGCACCTTAGGGGGTTGTCTAGAACTGCCTAGACTTAGAGGTCCTAATCTCCTCCAGGACTACAAGGAAGGGACGGGTAACAGCACACTTAGAGCTCATTAAACAAAACTCGCTTAATAAATCGCTAAGGAGGGGATAATGGGTAGAAAAGGATATGATGACCTGTACACTAATGCAACGTGTAGCCCCTCATTGAGGAGTGATTACCGGGCATTGCACAGATGTGTAGCTCCTCAGGATATGAGCCTATAGGATAAACAACTTAGGACCTCCCTTATGGTTTACATATGTGTGCTTGGACTGTTAATCTGTTAAGACCTTTATTTGTTTACATATGTGTTCTTAAACTATCTACTTGCTACTTGAATAATTCACAAAGTATGTTTGGTCGGGACCCACAGTTGTGGACTTTGAGGGGTGTCTAACACCTTCCCCTTGAAGTAATTTCAAGCCCTTAC